>JBAMBR010003326.1:0-16304 GCA_037044475.1 Zaprionus obscuricornis | reverse complement strand
ATACCTCACAACTCTCAGTGAATATTAATTTACTTATCGATAATTAAAAAATATATATAAAAATATGAGGGGAAAAAAATTGAAACCTAGATTTATAAAAATATGAAAATTTGTGTGGTTATTAAATGGATTCTAATTTTGGAAAGTGAGAAATATGCAGATATGGGTGCTTTTTATAGATATGCTAAGGAAAAAAAAATACCTCACAATAAATATATGAGAAAAAAAATCTTGAAACCTAGATTTATAAAAACATGAAAATTTGTGTGGTTATTAATTGGATTCTAATTTTGGAAAATGAGATATATGCATTTATGGGTGCTTTTTATAGATATACTAAGGAAAAAAAAACCTTCCAACTCTCAGTGAATATTAATTTATCGGTAATAAAAAAAATATATGAGAAAAAAATATTGAATCCTAGATTTATAAAAACATGAAAATTTGTGTGGTTATTAAATTAATTCTAATTTTGGAAAATGAGAAATATGCAGATATGGGTTCTATATATAGATATGCTAAAAGGAAACGCATGCCCCTTGGTGTATTAAAGATCTTAAAAAAAAAATACTAAATTTCTTGGAATTGATAAAAACAAAGGACCACAAATTTTATAAAAAAAAATTGTATCAGTAATTTTATAAAAAAAAAAAAATAAATTGAGTTGCACATTTATAATGTTTGTCAGGAACTTTACGTTTATAGTCATTGAAAATTGAAATTTTAGCAAAAATATATTTTACTTTTATAGACATAAAAAATCTATTTTTTTTTTTTTTTTTTTTGTTGCAAAAATATAGAAAATATGCGGCACATTTGGCATTCACGTGATTAGCTAAATAAATGTCGATTATATTTTTGTCATTTGCATTTAGCAACCTTTGATTTTTTTGGGGGGCTTATGTGAATGATAAATGCGCCTACGCAGCACATGCAAATATAAAATTAGTTAGCGATAGTATAAAATAAAATTCTATTATTTTTTGTTAAATTTAATTTGTTAGTCACAATTTTAAAAATTTTCCAAGCAAATATAAATATAAATTTATTTAGTTTTTTGTTTTTTTTTTTTTATAAAAATTTTCTTAACGTACTTTGCTTAAAGCAAATCATATTAAGAAACTGCATTTTAACGTTTTATTATTATAATTATTTTTTTTTGTACTGTTCGATTTTCGATAATTTCACGTTTTTCACTTTCAAGAACACTTCTGAGTATGTTACAAGTCTGTGGAACTAACTGAAGTGAGTGTCACACAAACTTGTTAAGGCGCTTGAAGTGTTGTTGAAATTTTTTTTTTAATTTTTTTTTTTTTTTGATGATCTGATTTCGCGGCGACACACGATCTGTTTCTGATAGGCGTAGACAATCGATTTCGTTTTGCAATTTAGAAAGCAAAAAAAAAAAATCACATTGCTAGCGAATCGCTCCTACAGCGCGAAAATCACAAATTCGACTGAACTTCACAAATCGTTGTAATCAAACATTTAAAATGAACATTTCGTTAAGCAATAAACAACAATAAAAAAAAATTAAATGAGCGCTACAAATGGCGGAACACGACGACAACAACAATAACAGCAACAATAATAACAATAACGTCCGACGTCCTCAGTTTCGACCGGGACGAACCCCACATACAAAATACAAAAAAAAAAGTGCGAAATTTTGCCGCTTTCTGCTGTATGTATTTTATATGAATATTAATACTACGAATATTGTCGGCGTTAGTTATAGTATTCATTATATTTCTATAACTACAGTAGCAGCAGCAGCAACAATAATAATAATAACAAAAACAACAACAATTATTATATAGATGTACACATGTGTGACTAGCGTATGGTTTAATTTGGTTTTTACAGTTAAGCCTGTCGACTAACATAATAAGTATGCATGACTTTGTCCGTTGATTGAAAATTTTTTATTAATTACTTGATTGATTTTTTTTCTATTTTTTTTGCCTGTTTTTGTTTTAAGTTTTGTTTATTTATTTTTTGCGGTTCTTTTTTTAGTTTTCGTTTCTTTAGAAACTTGGATTAAGTTTTCTAATCGTTTTTTAAATGTTTTTTTTTTTTTTTTTTGATTACAACTGTTTTCCTGTTTTTTTTTTTTAATTCTGTTAATAATAAGATTATTTTATAAAATTTGATTTTAATTACTGAAAATGCAAAGTTTTATAAGATAACAATGTTTTTACAAAATACTTGGTTTATTTTATTTATTATTTTAAATCAATAAAATATTTTTATTTATGCAAAATTTAAAATTTACGAAAAAGTTTGCGAAAAAAAAAAAATTCCAAATTATTTTTAAAACAATTTTTTTTTTTAAATTATTATGTTTTACTAAATAGTTGATTTATTTTATTTATTATTTTAAATCAATAAAATATTTTTTATGCAAAATTAAAAGCGCTCGAAAATGATTGCAAAAAAATTTTTTTTTTTAAATTTTATTTTGTTTTTTTAAATATTATGTTTTAAATTATTTTGTTATTATGATTTACTAAATATTTAGTTTATTTTATTTATAATTTCGAATCAATAAAAAATTTGTATTTTTTTCAAATAAATATCAAAAAAAAAATATTTAAAAAATTTAATAAATTTTGCAAATTTATATTTTGTTAAAATGATGAAATAAATATTTGCTAAATTTTATTTACAATTTTAATTCAATTAAATCAATTTTTTTTTTAAGTTTTTGCGTATTAATTTGAAATTTTTAAAATTATTAAAAAAAATATTTTGTAAATTTTATTTACTATTTTAACTAATTAAATATTTTTTTGGAATTTTTTTTGTAAATATTTAAAATATTTTCAGCAAGTTGAAAGTTGCATTAAAATTTCATAAATTTTAAAAATAGATTTTTATAGAGTATTTTGAACTACGCAACCCTGGTATTTATAGCTACACATTTTGCATTTATTTGCATAATAATTTAGTATGATTATGTTGAGGTACATTTTATATATATATATATATATTTTTTTTTTTAGCTCACACTTGTTGCCAGTTGCACAGTTGCCCTGGTGGCGCAGTTATTGTTATTATTGTTCTTAACAATTTGCACAAACATCACAATAGCTTTTGCCTGAGATTTTTTATATACAAGTATTTATAAATTTTTGTTTATATTAAAGGTGGCTTTCTTTTTTTTTGATTTTTGATTTTTTATTTATTTTTAATTTTTTTTTTAAAGCTATTAGCTTTTAAGCTATTTCTATACGCGCATTTCTATATTTATTGTTAAAGAAATGTGTGAAGAATTTTTTTTTTTTTTGCCAAAAATTCATTTTTGTTTATGCGTGATCGAAAATCGTGAAATCACATGCAAAATGTTGCAAATATTGCAGACTAATTAACGTCTCGTTTTTATAGCACGTGCGTGGGCGTTGACAAAAATTGTATCTTACACACAGACAGTCTTAAAAGACATGTGGAAAACATTATTGAAATATTAACACATTGTAAAATGTTTTGTCGTCAACGGTTTTTACCATGAATGATCGTGTTGCGAAACGAATTTGAATGAAATTATATTTGTTACTCGTCACAGGTGAAACTATTGTAAGTGAGAAAGAGATAAAGTATAGCAAAAAAAAAAAAAACTTATATCTAAACATATATTGTAGCATATAGTCTAGTATATTTAGTCTGTCTGTCTATATATCTGTATAAATAGTATATTCATTCCCATTTAATAGACGTCATAGCAATCATTTTTCAGCTGTCTGCTCTTCAAAAATTTTTTTGTATTTTTAAAACAAATCGGAAACAGTCGGGGAAACATTATATTGTATATCCAAAGTTCATTTGAAATATTTGCAAATATTTGTCAGCTGATCAAGTGAAACATATCTCATTTTTTAAGATTATTTCATTTAAACTATTTAGCCTCAACACAAGGACAGTCGTACGTCTATTGCCCTTTGTCTTTCTGCTATTTTCAAAAGGTGTGCAAATAATATTGCAAATATGTTTTTTTTTTTTTTTTTAAATTTTTTTGATATATGTTTGTTTTTTATTTTGTTCTCCACCTGCGTTCGGTTGACTGATGGCGCGAGGTCATTGCAGTTGAATGAACTTTTTTTTTTTTTTTACTGTAGGAAGTTTTGTAGTATAATTATAAATCTGTTAGGTACGAAAAATGTATATATCTCTGTAGTGCACGCAAAAACTTAAAGTGCTCGAAAAAGATTTGCGAAAAAAAATAAAAACAAAAATTGCAAAATTATTTTTAAAACAAAAAAAAAATTTTTTTTTTATTTTTTAAATTATTATGCGCAATTTATAATTAGCGCTAAAAAAAAAAAGTTGAAGGTAGTTCAAAATTTCAAATTCTACAATACATGCGAGCGAGATACTCTAATATTAGTATTAGATCAATAACAATATTTAATATATTTTGCATATTTCCTGATAACTTTCATTATTAATATTTTGTTTTTACAAGTTATAGATTTTTTTTTTTATTTATTTTTTTACAATGGAATTTTTACAGTGGAATTTTTTTTAGCACAGTTCAGTTAACTGTAAACTATAAAAATTTATTTAGAAATTAACTGGTAGAAATATCCGGTACCCCATAGGGTATAATGTACCTAAAATGACTTTCTGGCGTTTCCGGACTCATCCCTGGAAGCAAAAAGTTCCACTGTACGTTCATATGAACAACAAGAACTCAGAGAATCTCAGAGTTAGATTGTAACATGGAAGTTAAACAACTTAAAATTTGGAGTGCTAGGTATTCTATAGTCTAGAGTTTTCATTTTAATAGTTGTTGTTATTTTTTTGTACATTCTTCCAGATTTCAATGAATTAACCTTGTATATATAGCAAAATCCCAAAGCATATTTATAGAAATGTTTGCACAACTCACGTATTTTTCCGTGTTTTTAATTTTTCCTCCGTTTTTTTTTTTCATTTTTTATTTTTATTTTTATTTTCATTTTTTTTTTTTTTTTTTTTTTTGCAATTCCAGAAGCGCTCAAAGCTTTATTCAATGTATGTGTTTGTGTTTTGTTGTTGTTGTTGTTTTCATCTCAATATGCAAATAATCATTAAAAAAAATAAAAGCAACAAGTAAAATGTTTGCGCGCTTGATGACAATGACTAAAAATAGACACAAGTCACAATTGAAATGTCGTTCCATATAAAGTACGAGAATAAAGCGCAAGTAAGTTTTTTATTTTATTTTTTATGATTTGCTGCTGTTGCTAAATTTAAAACGTGTCAGTTGACTGGGCAAATGGGTAAGGCTGCTGCTTAAATTGTTCAGGAAACACGCTGAGCAGCAACATCATAAACAACAACAACAACAGCAGCAGGCAGCAGCAGGCAGCATCCATTCAAATGTCAATGAAAAGTGCGCAATGTACTGCTGCTGCTGTGAGGTTGCTGCGTTCCCATACAATCGCATTTTGCAGTGAACTGACCCTGCAGAAATTTACAAAATTTACAAGGGGAGAATGAGAACAATCAGAAAACTACATAAACTACTCTGACAAACGAATCAAGTTCAAAGTCATATCTTAATATAATGTGGCACAATTTCATGCAATTGCTGTACTAGCAGATACTCTATAAAATTTTGTATAAATTTTCAATTTATTTTTTAAGCTAAAATTGTAATATATATGAAATTTTTATATAAAATTTCGAGTTAGAACTCAACTTGCAACGTAAGGCAATGCATCAAAATTTCTATCATGAGGCGCTACATAAATTGAGCAAGAGCAATGTTTGATGATGATCATTAGGCCCTCCCCCAACTCGATCATAATGTCAATGCAAATGTAGCGCTTGTTGTTGTTGCTCTTGTTGTTGTTTCTCTTGTTGTTGTTACTCTTGTTGTTGTTGCTCTTGTTGTTGTTTCTCTTGTTGTTGTTACTCTTGTTGTTGTTGCTCTTGTTGTTGTTGCTCTTGTTGTTGTTGCTCTTGTTGTTGTTGTTTTTCTGCTCAGCTAAGCATGCAAATGAATTAAAAACTGGGAACGTCATTTCCACCAACTATCTATCCCTCACATCTACCCTTCCTTTTCCTTTCTCTACTCAATGGACTTGTGAAAATTGAAAATTTAATTAACATTAGCCGCACAGTGGGCTGTGTATTAGCGCAAAATTTCTTTATGCCTAGCCCAAAAAAAAAAAATAAATAAATAAATAAAAATAAATACACACATTTCCGCGTGGCAATTACGAGACGATTACGCAGCAGCATATTGAACGTGACGCAGTCGAATGAACGAATGGACGGACTAACTGTCTAACTGATTCTAGATCTTGATTCTAGATCACAATTTAGATTTGCAATTTTTTGTAAATTTTTTTTTTTGTAATTAGTTTAATTAATGCATTTTGTCTACAACTAAAAACCAAAACATGTCTCACTGACAGCATGACTAATGTGAGAATCTAAATCGGAAAATATTTTTTTTTTTTTTTTTTTTAAATACAATTTCAACATCATCTAGAAAAATGCGATTACGATAATTTAAATATATATTATTTCTTATACTCTTAGTCGTCTCTCTCTGTCTCTCTCGCACGCTGTGTTGTTTGTCTCTTTTAAACTTACCAACTAGTCCGTTAGAATCTGCAAAAGAAATAAATAAAAATTATATTTATTTATTTTATTTTTTTGAAATTGAAATTTATGTGAAATATTTATAGTGCTCTTTAGATTTATAGTAAAAATTTATAGCATATTTAAATTATAGTTAAAAATTAATAATATTTTGTTCATTTTTGCATGTCGAGCAGCTAGCTATAAATAAATATAAAATGGCAAAATGATCTATGCCAAATGTGGCAATAAACGTAGCATAAACATAGCACGCTGCCATGGCGCACCTGTTGCAACAAATTAATCGCAACGTCGACAGAATTAATGCTAATAATACGAATATATCAAATCTTAGATAGAGTAAGCAGGGGGGGGAAAGTGAGCGAAAGAGTACACAAAATTTATAAGTCATCGATCAACAAAAATAAATAAAAAATATTTAAAAAAAAAAATAAAAACACTTTGATTTTTTTTTTCTATTTATTTTTTGCAAAAAATATTTATTTTCAAAATATTTTTGTTTTTATCTGTCAGCCAAAAGCAATGCAAAAAAAAAAATGAGTAAAATGTGCTGAAATTTATTTATTGATGTGCAAAAACAACAACAACGAAGACGACGAGTTGTTGACGTCTTTGGTTGCGACCTTTTTTTTTTTTTTAAAACGTGAAATGTCACAAATATTGGCATAAATAAAAACTTGGTTAACTGCGTCAATAGGTTAATACGAGTAGCACTTATAGTAGCAGTAATGGAAAATTTTCTATATCGATTTTAATGGCAATTATTATAATTGTTTTATATGCAAGTTTCTATAGTCATAGATTTAAATCTTTGTTAAACAAGTTTAGAATTTATTTTATTTAATTAAATAAAAAAAAAAAATAAATAAAATATTGATAGAAATTATAAAAATCGTAAATCACTTTTGATTGACAGCATAAATCAAAAACTGTTAACACAAATCGTTTTTTTTTTGCCAAAAATCGATAAAAAGTAAACACTAAACTTTTGACATATGAATAAATTTAGATTTATTGCAAGCATTTTGTTTTTATTATTGTTGATATACACAAAAAAAAAAAGCAAAGCATTAAATTTATGATTTATTATGCGCATATTATTCAGATTAACCTACATATATATATTGATATTATATATAGATATTGTTGTGTATATAATAAATTTTTTTTGCCAACTGCTTTTAGTTTTATTAGTTTTCATTTTTATTGTATAACAAGTTATCTTCTTTTTTTTTAGGCCTGCAAGTACAGGGAATTTTACAGTCTTTTTTTATATTTTATTTATTTTTTTTTATTTATTATTATTATTATTATATTTATTTTTACTTATTTTTTTTTTTATTTAATTTTTTTTAGCCAAGCCTTTATGTCTTTAATTTTAATTTTTATTGTATAACAAGTTTCCTTTATATATTTTTTTAGGCCTGCAAGTGAAAAGAATTTTACAGACTTATTTATTTATTTTTTTTTTAATTATTTTTATTTAATTTTTTTTAGCCAAGTCTTTATGTCTTTAATTTTAATTTTAATTTTTATTGTATTTTTTGTTTTCTTTTTTTTTATGCCTGCAAGTGAAAAGAATTTTACAGACTTATTTTTTTTTTTTATTTTAATTATTTTTATTTAATTTTTTTTAGCCAAGTCTTTATGTCTTTAATTTTAATTTTAATTTTTATTGTATTTTTTGTTTTCTTTTTTTTTATGCCTGCAAGTGAAAAGAATTTTACAGACTTATTTTTTTTTTTTATTTTAATTATTTTTATTTTTTATTTAATTTTTTTTTTTTAGCCAAGTCTTTATGTCTTTGGCTTGGCTTTCTTTCAACTGAATTTAAATTATTTTTTTTTGTTTTCTATTATTTGACAGCTGCAGGCTTCTAACATATATCATAAATTATACACATTTAATATGTTGTATTTATGCTGCATAATAAAAAAAAAATTTTCAAAAAATAATAACAGGCAAAGACAGCAGAGAGAGTGAGAGAGAGAGGGAGAGAGTGAGAGAGAGAGATAGAGAGGTAAGATAAACAGTGGCAAAAGCAATCAACAAATAAACAAAATTTGTTCGTACGACGTATGGCACGTGCTGTAAAATCCATTAAAATATGAAAATATTTTTGCGACTACAAAAACATACAAAAACCAGACACAGAGAGACAGAGACAGAGAGAGAGAGAAAGAGATAGCAATAGAGAAGAGACAGAAATGTTGAGAATGTATTAAATATTAAATCTTTGTGGATGGCAAAATGACATGCAAGACAAACAAATTGCGCATAAATTTATGACCGACACTTGCCACTACAACAAATAAATAAATGAACAAAATAAATGTTATATAGTATAAAATATATATATATATATATATATATATATATATATATTTTTAATATATATACTAAGCTTACAAAAGCAAATAAAATTGACTAATTTCTGTATGCTTTTGTTTTTTTTTTTTGTAGCTGTTTTTGATTTTGATTGCAGCTCAACTAAATGTCGAAAACTAATTGCCAAAAGGCGGCACTGACTGCAAGAAATTGTCAGCCACAAAAAAAAAATTAAATATAGAAAAATATTTTTTAAAAAAATTCTAAACGAATATTAAATACACTTAATAATCTATATTTTATTATGAAAAAATGCAGCAAATTTTCCATATATATATCTGTTCAGCATCAGCAGTGTCACAGTCTCTGCCATAAATTATTTCTTGCCAGCAAAAGCTGTCATTTTTTTTCTTCTGTTTTTCAGCTGTGCAAGTGTATCAAATATTCGGCATATGAAATTTAATATTGATTTCTCTCTCTTCAATAATCATTGCGCATTTCACTTGGGGAAACACTTTGTCCGCGTGTTTTTTTTTTTCTTTTTTACTTATCAGCTGCTAAATGCAACTCTGCCTCCAAAGTATTTCAACTAAATAATTTGCACTCATATGTAAAAAACAATAACAATAAAAAACAAAAAAACTATAATAATAAAATCAGTCAATAAATAAAATAAAAACAAATTTGTAACAAAAAAAAAATAAAAATAAATAAAAATAAATGAAAAAAAAAGAAAAATAAAATAAAATAAACTATTTTTAGTGGCGCCCTTTAATCGACAATGTCGCTCGCTGAGTGCTGAGAGCGTGACCAAAGTACAATGGGACAAGTGCATTGTATAACATATTAGATGAATGGCAATAGAGTATGCACGACTATAAGTTATGCTAGCTAAAAAAAAGTTAACTTGACAAACTACGACTTTGTACTATAAAAAAATATAAATATGCAATATTTTAAGAGAAAATTTGTATGTTCAAGTAGGCAATATACCCGTTAAATAAATTTTGCTAAATACAGGGTATTGAAGCAACTATAAATTTAGGTGCATCAAATCAATAAACACACAGACACACACACACAGTGACAACAAGCAGGCGACAAACTGCACGTGGTTTCAGCGTCAAAATTGAGTCAAGTCACATGAGGCAATAACAATAACAGCGACAACAACAACAACAAATAACAATAATAACTGTCAAAAGCAGCAGCAACAGTAGCTGCCACAGACATACACATTATGTGGCATCTTACACTTTAGACATCATTGGCACTAACATAATTGCACAGTCGCACGGATGCAGCTAATTGTAAACGCAAATTGGCAGCCAATAAAATTTAAGGTGTAAATGTGCAACATTTGTGAACTGATAATGGCAAATAGGGGCAGCGGTATTACGCTATTATCTCGCTAGCTGCGAAAGAAATGCAAAATTTCGTGTTGATCAATTGAATTAGCAGAAATTTCAATTGAAATAAAATCAATTTCGTTGCGGTGCGGTTGCGGGTGCGGCAATATATTTGGGCGCGTGCCTATTTGTGAATTTGTTTTTTTTATTATTATTTATTATTTATTTTTTTTTTGCAATTGTGTCAAGAAAATGCGTCGCATTCCAGTTGATTGAAATAACGCGACAATTTGGCCAAGTTCAGCAATAACTTGAAAATTAACCTTCAAAAATTAGTGTGAGAAAATTAACCTTAGTGACGAGTTAAGGCATAAACAACTGCAGCAACAATTGCAAATGATAATACGCTAAATTTTTTTTTTTTTTTTTTATTGCATAATGAACGTGACGTTCTTCGAAATGCAAATTGTGCCGGCAGAGATTGAGCAACGTTTAGTGTGTAGCGGGGAGGCGAGCGGTAGCGTGCGATACTTATAACAGCTGGAAAGGCACAGCTGCTATGGCACCCACGATATATGCATGATAGAATAACAAAAACAATAACAACAACAACAAGTTGAGTGAAATGCATAGTAGAAAGCAAAATGCAACTAATTGAAACTAGTTGTCGGGTTGTTATGACTATCGTAACCGACGACGTTTTGCAACGTTCCCATTTTGTGAAGTTCGTATCAATTAAGAACAACAACAATAACAAAAAAAAAAAATGCTGCAATTCAATCAATTGCAGGCGCGGCATACCAAATAATAATGGACGCCACTGTAGCAGAGCTTTGCACGCGCGTTCCAATTCCAAATGACACGCATAACCTCACACAACTACAAGCACATTTACTGAGTCACCGTATTAGCGCAAGAGCGAGAGTCGCTCATAATTTCAATCACTGTGTGTGTGTGTGTGAGTCTACTCTCTCTCACTCTCTTGCTCAACTCTCTTGTATGACAACAAGCCGGTATTTCGTTTTCATGTTATTTCCGCAACGAATGAAAAGTTTAAAAAGCAAACTCAAATAATATACATACATATTCACATTTCTATATATGTATGTACATATGTATATATGTACATATGTTATAATGATGCGAGGAATAAGAACCAGTTACTCAGAGATTCAAATAGGCAAGTTAAAACAGAAGAAAGAACCAACAGAAAAATGAAATCAACCAACCTGTTTTCCGTTTGCTACTGCTGCTACTACTACGGCAGCGGCACAGTCGGCAAAATCGATTAAAAACCAATTGACTGAATGTACGCACGGTGGCACAGAATGAGGACGACACTGTTCTCGTATACCTTAGCTCCTCAGCTGTGTTTAATTCTTCGGTTGAGCTAGTTTAGTATGCATATATTTTGTTCTAATGAGTTCAGTCCAAAAAAATTCCAATAGCAACGGACCAGAGCGACGACTACAGCGGCGAAATCAACGCAAGAGCTGAAAGTTCAGCGTGACGAAACGTTTTTTTTTTTTTGCTTTTTCTTCTTGCGTTGTTGCTTGTTTATGCTGAAGAGGGTGAGGGAGAGACTGCTGCGGTTATTGATGCTGCTGCTTTTGCTTCTGCTGTTGCTGTGCTGGCAAATCGTCAATGCTGTTTTTTGTTTTCTTATTCAACTGTAATCCACTGCACATAAATCGTAACACTTGGATTTTTTTTTATTAATTAACTTTTTGCACTTTTTACTATTTACTCAGTCTAACGAAAAAATTGAACGCAAAAGTTCACGAAACGTTTTACAGCGGCACGAAATAAATATACAATAAATTTCTACAGCGCGTTCCTATTTCATTTCGTTGCGCTTACGTTCTCTTGTTTACCAATTGTACCAAAAACGTTTTGCCAGAGAGAGAGAGAGAGTGAGAGCGTACAAGAGCATGAGAGCGTAGATACGTTTTTGGGTAGTTTGCAACACTTAAATTTTTAAGCACTGTCGAAAAGTTGGCGCGCAATTAAAATTCAAACAAAAAACAAACGTTTTATTTATTTAGCAATAAAATGAAAAAGATTTGAAGCATTTAAATTAATGTGTAAATGTATACGATTTGAGTAAATAATAAATGATGATTTACCATAACATAAGGCAAAGTCTTTTGCAACTTCGAACATAACATAATTGAGTCTTAGTTTGCTTCAAATGTTTACCAAGTGCTTGAAGTGGCAAAGATGTGGGATGAGCACAGCTCAAAGTGATATGACGCCGTATGACACTAATGTATCAAGAGCGTGCAACATTCCATACATTTCGAATCCAAAATCCAATCAGTCAACGATGGCGACGCTGACAAAAAGCAATCAACTAAGTGTCGGAAGTGTACGACAAATTAGCATAAGAAAAGCGCCACACAAAACTGTTTTGCAGCAGCAGACAGTGGAAATGCGTTGCATGAATCGTTTTCTAATGAAATTTTACACCCAAAGGGCGCTCGTTAAACGTTAGTCGGCGGCCCATTTTGCTCATTTGACCATTTCGACATTTAAGTTGCCACATGCCACATGCCACCAACCACATGCCAACACTAACCAAATGCCGCTTGCTGTGTTTACAGAGGCGCCGACATCTTGCCACATGCTCGTGCCACAAAACACACCCACTACCCACTATATGCACTAATATCTGTAGTGTTGCATGCAACACTTGTCTGGCAAGTTTGACTTAAGTGCAATTTTAGCGAGGCGCCTGTCTGTATTCACAAAACAATTGTTACGATTACGTATCCGCCGTAATCGTAACCGTATACGAAAATTTTTGCATTCATACATCCATCCGTCCGTTTGTTTGCTCACTGTAAACTTCGACGGTGCAAAACGTGTTAACTGCAGGTGTTTGGCATTTGAGTTACGTGCGAACGCAACAAATTGCAGTAAACTTCATTTTGCTGCTACCTCACCTCTACTTGCCTCTGCGCTGTTGCCACAGCCCATGGGGATGAGCGCGAGCGCTTGTATGTAATTAAATGTCAGTGCAGCTGATGCGCGCGATTCAACGGATTATCCCTCAGAGGGTGCGTCACACGACTTGCCACATACACTTGCCACCCTGCCCTACCCACTTTTGCATATGCAACATGGCAAATCTGCTCGTGACATAATCCGTGCATAGTCCGACGGATTACAGCAAATGGGGTAATGGCCACTGGAATCATTTAACAGCTCACAACTCAATCGACTGTGTGGCTAAAGCGAAAGCAACAGAGAGAGAGAGAGAGAGTGAGTGCGAGCGAGATGGAAGTTGGGAAGTACTCTTGTAGCTGCTGTTGTGTTGTGTGCTTTGCAAATTGGTTGAATAAATGACTTAAATAGCGAAAAGAATTCAACATTTCATTTCTCTCTCTCTCTCTCCCGCTCTCTCTCTCTCTCTCCTTCTCTCTATCTCTTTCTTTCTCCCCTCCCCCCCTCTCACTCTGAGGCTTTATTATTGTATAAGAAATTGCATAAGATTTATGCGAGATTTACAGCGTAGCGCATGCATGAGATTGCTGGACTTATAGATACCCTATAAATATTTCAGATACAAAGTCTAAAAATTTTATTTCATATTTTAATTTTTTTTTTAATATTTATTTATTATGTGGAAATTGTTAAATTTCAATTTCAATTAAATTTAAAAAAAAATAAAATTAATTTTTTTTAATGCAAATTAATTAAATAAAAATTTTAAAAAAATTTTATATAATATTTGAATTTTTTTTTTTTTTAATCAAAATTTTTTAATTATTAAAAAGTTAAATAAAAAATTAAATAAAATTGTATAATTATTTTTTATACATTTTTCAGATTTTTTCATATTTTTCATATTTATTTTGCCCAGAAGTTTGTAACGCTACTTAGGAGGCGTGGCAAACCCAACACTCTATATATATATATATATATTCTTGAACAGCATCAACAGGAGATTCCAAATCTGCAGGTTTTTACGCTATCTTAATAAAATTTGGTATACACACTTCCTACATCCATGTGATATATATAAGTTTGTATCGGCCGGATCGGACCACTATATCATATAGTTGTCATAGGAACGATCGGCTAAAAATTGTGTATTTTCTTTGTTTTTTAAGCTATCCGACTGAAACTTACAGAATGTAAGATTAGTGATAGCATAAATGTTTCATATAAATTTGGTCCAAATCTGACAACTATATCATATAGCTGCCATAGGAACGATATGGTGAAAATGAGGTTTTTGTATGAAAAAGTTTATTGTTTGTTCAGCTGTCTGGCTAAAACTTACAGAATTTGAGTTTAGTGACGTCTTACATGTTTCAGATAAATTTGGTCCACATCGGACAACTATATCATATAGCTGCCATAGGAACAATCGCTTGAAAATTGAGTTTTTGTATGAACAAGTTTTTTGTTTGTTAAGTTATATGTATGAAACTTACAGGATTTGAGTTTAGTGACGTCTTACACATCTCAGAAAAATTTGGTTCACATCGGACAACTATATCATATAGCTGCCATAGGAATAATCGCTTGAAAATTGAGTTTTTATATAAGAAAGTTTTCTTTTAATTCTGCTGCAAGCCTATGACACATCTTCAGCACATCTTGTTTTTATTTTTTTACATTGTCAAACATTTGCAACAATATGCAAGTAGCTGCAACACAAGACCTCAATTAGACAGCTGCTCCTTTTGCCTGCTGCATTTGCAGCTCAACTGTCAGCTAGATCCCATGCCTGGCCAGCTAGCATTCTGTTGTATGCGCTGATTGAGTTTTGATGGTTTTGACGCTGCAACAGCAGCAGTGATAGGCTCATGTTGCATACAAACATATGTCACAGTGGCAATGGTAAAGCATTGTTCAGTGTGTCCGGCTGCTTCAATGAAACGTGACGCTGCAAATGGTACTCATAATGCAGCCGTTACCCAAAAGTTCTGATGCGATTTCAATGCGCTGGCAGAGTGACTAAGAGAGAGAGAGAGTGTGCTGCACTAAATGCAATCACTTTGAGTGCCTTGATATATTAGTGAAATGGTAGAGTTTTGCCAACTCCCCAACATGTACTTCCTACAGCTTCCCACACGTCTTCTGCAGCATTTGCTAAGCCAAGTGACTCGTTAGGCAGCTCATTTGGTAGCCGCACACGTTTCACGTTTCACGTTTTGCTTGCTACAGCTGATGCAGCCAAACATCATTTCATTTTGCAGTCGAAGAAGCTAGTTAAGAAATAACATAGCCAAATGTCATCATCATCATCAGCAGCATAAGTAAAACAAGCGACGAAGCACAACTATATGCTTGGGACCTTTGCAGAGAAAGAGAGAGAGAGAGTGAGATCTTGGTATGAGTTTGGGCAAACACCTGAGCAAGCCTGAGGTGTACTTATGGCATGGCATTAGCATTCCTTACAGCCAACCATGGTAGCAGTCAGCTAGCAGTCAGCAGATAACAAAAACATTGAGCACAACAATTGCCACAAGAGGCAAACGGAATTGGTCACCATTACCATCACCATCATTGAGTAGCAGCAGTAGCAGTAGCAGGAGCAGCACTGCTACCACATGTGGCAGCTTGTTTGCGTCGGAAGGCTTCAGCGATTTTATGGCAGCACTTGAAGCTGGCCATGTCGATATCGTGGCACTGCAAATAAACACATTTTCAAGCTCAATGCCAGCGAAATGCACAACAACAACAAAACATTAGAAAAAGCATGCGGCTGGCAAGTGAGAAGTGAGAAACGTAAAGCGTGTACAACGAGAACAAAGCCAAACAGAAATAGCAATGAAAAAGAAGCGAGCCTCAGTTTTTGAAACTGGGTCTGGGTCTGGGACTATGACTGTGACTGTGACTGAGTCTGCTGCTGTTTGTGCAACTGCCATTGCCACTGCCACACGGACATATAATGAAGTTTCGCAATCTCGTTGACTGTGCCATTGCGTCTGGCTATGACGCTAGGCTAAAGGAAGAAACATCCAACAGTTGTGGTGGCAGTATGATGTCGATGCCCATGTTGCAGGGCAGGGCAGGGCA
>JBAMBR010003325.1:0-19585 GCA_037044475.1 Zaprionus obscuricornis | reverse complement strand
CAACTATATCATATAGCTGCCATAGGAATAATCGCTTGAAAATTGAGTTTTTATATAAGAAAGTTTTCTTTTAATTCTGCTGCAAGCCTATGACACATCTTCAGCACATCTTGTTTTTATTTTTTTACATTGTCAAACATTTGCAACAATATGCAAGTAGCTGCAACACAAGACCTCAATTAGACAGCTGCTCCTTTTGCCTGCTGCATTTGCAGCTCAACTGTCAGCTAGATCCCATGCCTGGCCAGCTAGCATTCTGTTGTATGCGCTGATTGAGTTTTGATGGTTTTGACGCTGCAACAGCAGCAGTGATAGGCTCATGTTGCATACAAACATATGTCACAGTGGCAATGGTAAAGCATTGTTCAGTGTGTCCGGCTGCTTCAATGAAACGTGACGCTGCAAATGGTACTCATAATGCAGCCGTTACCCAAAAGTTCTGATGCGATTTCAATGCGCTGGCAGAGTGACTAAGAGAGAGAGAGAGTGTGCTGCACTAAATGCAATCACTTTGAGTGCCTTGATATATTAGTGAAATGGTAGAGTTTTGCCAACTCCCCAACATGTACTTCCTACAGCTTCCCACACGTCTTCTGCAGCATTTGCTAAGCCAAGTGACTCGTTAGGCAGCTCATTTGGTAGCCGCACACGTTTCACGTTTCACGTTTTGCTTGCTACAGCTGATGCAGCCAAACATCATTTCATTTTGCAGTCGAAGAAGCTAGTTAAGAAATAACATAGCCAAATGTCATCATCATCATCAGCAGCATAAGTAAAACAAGCGACGAAGCACAACTATATGCTTGGGACCTTTGCAGAGAAAGAGAGAGAGAGAGTGAGATCTTGGTATGAGTTTGGGCAAACACCTGAGCAAGCCTGAGGTGTACTTATGGCATGGCATTAGCATTCCTTACAGCCAACCATGGTAGCAGTCAGCTAGCAGTCAGCAGATAACAAAAACATTGAGCACAACAATTGCCACAAGAGGCAAACGGAATTGGTCACCATTACCATCACCATCATTGAGTAGCAGCAGTAGCAGTAGCAGGAGCAGCACTGCTACCACATGTGGCAGCTTGTTTGCGTCGGAAGGCTTCAGCGATTTTATGGCAGCACTTGAAGCTGGCCATGTCGATATCGTGGCACTGCAAATAAACACATTTTCAAGCTCAATGCCAGCGAAATGCACAACAACAACAAAACATTAGAAAAAGCATGCGGCTGGCAAGTGAGAAGTGAGAAACGTAAAGCGTGTACAACGAGAACAAAGCCAAACAGAAATAGCAATGAAAAAGAAGCGAGCCTCAGTTTTTGAAACTGGGTCTGGGTCTGGGACTATGACTGTGACTGTGACTGAGTCTGCTGCTGTTTGTGCAACTGCCATTGCCACTGCCACACGGACATATAATGAAGTTTCGCAATCTCGTTGACTGTGCCATTGCGTCTGGCTATGACGCTAGGCTAAAGGAAGAAACATCCAACAGTTGTGGTGGCAGTATGATGTCGATGCCCATGTTGCAGGGCAGGGCAGGGCAGGGCGGTTAGTACCGCCCATTGCTGCCGGCTCAAGTGTGATTACATGGCCATGTTCGTTGGCGTCGAGTGTTTGTGGCATAATATTATTGTTTTTGTGCTCGCGTGTGAAATCAAACTCAATGCAATGCCAAAAGGATTAAATGGATACAACGACTGCCATGACGTTGCACATACGCTCAATGCTTCCTCCTACTACTACTACTACTACTAGATATACTCTATATATATATATATGTATACATATATATGGTAGCAACTGTTTCTCTATACGCAATTGTTCCTGGGTCACCGGCAAAACACACAATTCACAGCGGCAGCGCTTGTAACTGTAAACAGATACATAAACTAGATTAGATTCAGTTAGCGGCACACATGAAATACGCTGCATAATAATATTTTTGCCTTGAACTAAACAATAGTGGCGTCATATGCGGTCATATGCGGTCATATGTAGCATTTCATCAACTTAAAATTTTAAGTTTCGCGTGAAATTAAGTAAAATATTTACTTATATTTAGCTGTTGCTTACTTAATGCTGCTATACGTGTAGAAAGCAGTTAATTTCATCTATTTCTATAGCGTCATATGTTGCCATATGCTGCCATATGCCATATGACACTTAAATTTGCATATTGACATACAGATTTGACATTAATTTTAATTGCAAACGTAACGCAAGCAGTTCAAGCTATTTTTTAAAAGTAATTTGAAAAATTTTGGTCAGTCTTAAGCTTGCCATAGGCCATATGACGCTACAAAGCTTAGATATATGTCACTTTCAATATATGTTTGACATTGTTTTATATTAATAAAGTGAATGCAAGAAATTTTACAATATTTTTCAAAATAATTTAGAAAATAAACATGCAGAATTATTGTTGCCATATGTCATATGGCACAACAATGCAAGCAGATATGACAATTGATAGACATATGTCACATATATTTTCACTAAGAAATTAAATCATGTAATTTTCAACAATTTTTTTTTAATAAATTTTGTAAAAATTCCAGTTGTCATATGCTGTCATATATGTATGACGCTATGTAGCAAATATATGTTTATAAAAGTTTAAAAATTTAAAATAAAAAAATACTTAAAAAAAATTAAAATTAAAATTTTAGAAATTTTATTTAGTAAAATTAAGACACTAAAAATCTTGTGAATAAAACGTTAAAATAAATATTATTTAATAATTTAAATATTAATATATTTATATTAAATATTTAATAAATTATTTTTATGAATTTTGTGAAAATAAAAATTTTATAAATATTATTTAGTAATTTAAATGTTAATATATTTGTATATAATATTTAATAATTTATTTTTATAAATCTTGTGAATAATTTAATTTTATAATTTATAATTTATAATTTATTTTTATAAATCTTGTGAAAAAAATTATTTAATTTTTTTTATTTAATAATCTAAATATTAATATAGTTTTTTTTAAATATTTAATAATTTATTTCTTATAAATTTTATTTAAGAATCTAATTATTTTTATATTTATATTAAATATTTAATAATTTATTATTAATATTATTATTATATATTTTTAATCTTTTATTTTCTTCTGCTGCTTTCGCAGCGTATACGTAATGTTGCAACAACACTGAACAATTGGCTTATAGCGCTAAAGTTACCTCAGTTTCCCGAAGGACAGACAGATGCACAGCATAGACTGAGGACACAAGGCAGCATCAGTTGCAATAACAACAACAACAAAAACAATAACAACAACAATAATATTAAGAAGAGAAACTTGAAGTACATCGTACAGTTATTTGACTTTTAACTTTTATTGCTTTATGTTGTTTAGATAAACGTTTGTGGCATGCCATAAATACGCAACATGACTGCAATTCACCAGCAGCCTTTGAAAATATGTCGAAGAGTCATAAAAGGAAAGGAAAACCAAATGCCGAAGGGATGCCCACCAAAAAAAAACAAATTGTGGGCTGCAAAATTCAAAAACTTCTTGGTGGTCGACGCGCAGTGATGTTCTTCGATGATAGACAATCAGTAGACAGCATAGCCGACAAGCAGGCGAAGTAGTAGACGATATGTTGCAAGTTGCTGAGACTGCTATCAGCAAGGATTTTTTTTTTTTTTTTGGGTGGCAGCTGATTTATGCTGTAAGTGTAACAAGCTTGCTTGCCACTTTGCACTTGACTTTGTGGCAAAGTTTTGCGCGCACAGCGCAATTTGTTGCAACGTCTGTTTTGCTGGCGCGTCGTCGTCGTCAAGTTCAAGTTGAAGCAACACTTTCACGCTCCATA
Organism: Zaprionus obscuricornis; assembly: GCA_037044475.1. Classification (NCBI taxonomy): domain Eukaryota; kingdom Metazoa; phylum Arthropoda; class Insecta; order Diptera; family Drosophilidae; genus Zaprionus; species Zaprionus obscuricornis. The sequence goes on along the minus strand of JBAMBR010003325.1, from coordinate 15,763 downwards.
AAAATGCTAAAGTTACCAATATATTTTTCTTTTCTCATCTGCTGCTGCTGCTGCTGCTGCTTGTACTTCGTGTAGGGAAAAACTTTAAAGGCAGCCAAAAGTTTTTAATTAATTTCACACATACGCGAACTTAACTTGTGCAACTAATTACACAAGCAGGTGTAAATGTTGCAAGTGGTTTTGGCAGCAGCAGCCATCATTATCATTATCGGCAACATCATTAAGACAAAATAAACAACAAATTCATAAAATGTCAGCGAATGATACAAAAACAAACAGCAGCTGCGACAGCCACAAAGTATGCAACATATTTGGACAAAAAAAAAACATTTGTTTGTTAGAGGCGTGGCAGTAGAACACAAATGGGCGGCGGTAAATAGTGAAAGATGCGTCTCAAATAAATACATTAAATAAACAAAGAATTTTGTGGCAAAGCTAAATTTCATTTGCCTCAGCAAACATTTGATGCGGGTTGCGTATTGCGCAACATTTAAATGCAGTAATATTTTTTTTTTAAGCAAGCTTCATCTTTAAGATTAACTTCAGTTTTCTATAATTTAATAAAAGTGTTAAAAAAAATATTATAATAAATTTTTAATAGATTTTTGTTGGCCTTGAGTTTAATTTTTGCAGTGGAAAATTTCTTTAGTTGCTTTTGCGCATTTAAATGAATTTTCAAAGTGCACGCTAAAATGCAAAAGGTAGACAACAAATACACACAAACACACACACAGAGACAGACAGCAATACAAACTGAAATACACACCTCAATACACAGTTTTCTACAGAACTTGGCACAATTGCAGACATCGAACTCAAACATCTGCGAAATTGAATGCGAATTTTCCTTTGTGTGTTTTCTGCGTTAAAACTTATTTCCAGCGCTACGAGTTCTATCTGTATATTGAAATATATATACATATATATAGATATAGATAGAGTTGAGCTTCAATCAGAAATCTGAAAATAGTTGCTACAACAATTTACTTTTTTTTTTCAACAAAAAAGAATTTTTACGCAATACAAAGGCAAATTTCTAAATGGTAAAAGAATTGAAATGTTTTTGCGGTTGGTCAAAAGCAACGTAGAGCAAAAAGTACAAAAATATTTGTATAAAATTATAAAAAGAATAAAATAAAAAACTAAATATATGTAAAAAATATTTAATGAAATTATAAACGGTAAGTGTATTGACTATGCTAAAGATAATAATGATAAGATAATAATAATGATTAAAAATAAATGATAACAAAAATTAGGCCTAAAAATTTAAAGAAAAATAATAATCATACATTTTTTTTTTTTTTAATTAAAGGCAATAAATAAATTATGAAAATAAACCATATAATTTTTTATATATTTTCCTTTAAATTTAAAAAATATATAAGAAAATTGATAATAATATTAGTATATTAAATAATAATAAAAATATTAAAAAAAATAATAACATAGAACAAAAATGTAATAAAAATAAAATAAATAATAAACTTCAAATATATTAAAAAAAAAATTCATTTATTAAATTAAATTAAAGGCAAACAATAAATGATAAAAATTAAACATATAATTTTTTATATATTTTCCTTTTATTTCCTTTTATTAAATAATAAAAAAAATATTAAAAAAAAATATTAACATAAAATAAAAATGTAATAAAAATGAAATAAATAATCAACTTCATATATAATAAAAAAAAAATCATTTATTAAATTAAAGTCAAACAATAAATGATAAAAATTAAACATATAATTTTTTATATATTTTATTTTCAATTTAAAAAATATATAAAAAATTATAATCATATTAAAATATCAAAAAATAATAAAAATATAAAAAATAGTAATATAAATTAAAAATTTAATAGAAATAATTAAAGGCAAAAAATAAATGGTTAAAAAAATTAGGCATACAAATTTAAAGAAAAAAATATAAAAAATTATAAAATATAATAATTTGTAATAAATATTAAAAAAGATATAATAATAAAAATATTAAAAAAAATAATATTAAATAAAAATGTTGTACAAATAATAAGACGAAAAAATAAATGAAAAAATCAAATTAAAAATATTAAAACAATAATAATAAAAAATAAAATAACAGGACGAAAAAGTAACAGAAAAAAACAAAAAATATTAAAAAAATAATAATAAAAAAATAATAGAAAATTATATGAAATAAAAATATAATAAATTTAATAAGACAAAAAATAATAGAAAAATTAATTTTAAAAAAATATTTAAAAAATAAAATTTATAGAAAATTTATTTAAAATAAAAAAATTTTTTATTCATAAAAAGCAAAAATTAATTTAATTTAATATAGATTTTAAAGTAAGTTTCTAGCTGTGCAAGTATTTGCCAAAAAAAATAAAAAAAACCAAATCAAAAGTTTACATAATTTTATTTTTTTATTGCTCTTTTTAATTTCTTAAAGTAAATTGCAAATTCAAAGAAAAAAAAAATGCGTTGCTAAATAAATTTAAATTAATCAAAACTTTATTCATCATAATACTCAAAGCAAGTTATGATTACAAACACTTTGTTGTTGTTATTCGAATTTTTTTTTTTTTACTTCATGATAAAACGTTGAAAAGTCAACCGTCAAACATTGCTGCAATGCAATATTGCTGCCATGTGAAGTGATGTCGACGAATGACAATTTGAAAGTTGAATTGAGTTTGGTTTTGTGTTTTTTTTTTTTTTTTGCAGTTACGCGTAATATGTAGGAACAGATATATATATATATATATATATATATGTAGCATCATATATGTATGTGTATGCAATTTGTCTGACAGTTTGTTTATCATGTACCGGGTATTCCCCATTGACATTGAGAATGAAGCCAAAGGCAATAACTACTTTGTGTCGTTGCGCTTCGTTCAACGATAATGAAAGATTTTGCCAAATCAAAAGCAAAAACTCAACTTGCTCTCTATCGCTCTCTCTCTCTCTCTCATATTTACTTTCTCACTCACTTTCACACTCACAGTCATGAATAACAGAAATACACGAGCAGCACTGTGAGAATTTTACTCGTTTCTACAAACGAAAGATTGAGTCAACACTCAAACCTCAGTTGCAGATCAGAGCTCGAGCAGTGCGTCAAACAGTTATAATGAATACTACGACAACAACAACAACGACAACAACAACAGTTGTGGAGAAACAATTTCTTATAAGTCCATTATATCTAATACCAGCTGTAATATTAGCAACAATTTCATTGATCGGTTATCTATATTATTTCTATTTATGTGTTCGAGAGTGTATGAAACAAAAGTTACCCATTAAATCACAACAACAACAACAACAACAACAACAACGAGAATCTGGATATCATAGATCATTTAGTATTGTTGACGATACACGCGAAAGACATGAAAATAATCGACTTGATGTTTATTAATAAAATGTGAATTTATTAAAATTTATTAAATAATCAAAAACAAAAACAAAAGTACAAATTGTTAAGTAAATTGTGAAAAAAAAGTTAAGTTCATTGTATTTTATCAGCGCTTGTAGCTGAACTTGGATACAATATATATACTTGCTATACATAAGCTTAATATTGTTATCTCAGTAAAAGTTTACATATATGTATATTTATTTTTTTTTTCGAGCGTATATAAAATGTCGCGTAAACTTGTATATACAGTTATACATATAAATATATATATATATATTTATCGTATTTTAATTTGCATCAGTCATGCGGAATGTTGAACTTGCCATAATAAAATAAAAAAAGAAAAAAAAAGTATTATTAAAATTATATGATAAGAAAAAAAAAATGTAAATAATATATAATATATATGCATGTATATATTATATATATATATTATATATATTATATATTTATATATATTAAAATAATTATAAACTCTAAGATTTATATAATATTTAAATAATATTTTGCATTCAATTTTAAAATTAATAAAATATTTTCAATGCATAATTAGTTTCATTCATTATAATTTCTATTAATTTTTATATCCGAGTTTCGTTGTATTATTGACTTTGTAAGCGTTACAGTAAAGATATGTAACGCATATAAGAAGGCATCGTAGATCCCCTAAAGTGTATATAATACAGTAAAATCCGATTATAACGACGCCGCTTATAGCGTCCGTCTGGTTATTGCGACGATTCCCATACAAACTTATACATACAAACTGCTTTCGGTTAGTGCGTCTTCCTGGTATAACGACGTAATTTTACGTCGGTCTCTTGAAAGTCGCTATAAGCGGATTTTACTATATATTCTTTCTTAGGTTCTACAATCGGTGCTGTAAGTTAGACTGCCTGAATATTAGGCTTGGTTGCGTCCCCTTACAAACTCCTTTCGTTTAGTGCGTCTTCCGGTTATAACGACACTGCTTATAGCGTCCGTCTGGTTATTTCGACGATACCCACACAAACTTATACATACAAACTCCTTTCGTTTAGTGCGTCTTCCGGTTATAACGACACTGCTTATAGCGTCCGTCTGGTTATTACGACGATTCCCACACAAACATATACAAACAAATCTACTTTCGGTTAGTGCGTCTTCCGGTTATAACTTCGCTGTTTATAGCGTCCGTCTGGTTATTGCGACGGTTCCCATATAAACTTATAAAAACAAACTGCTTTCGGTTAGTGCGTCTTCCGGATATAACGACGTAATATCGTCGGTCTCTTGAAAGTCGCTATAAACGGATTTTACTGTATATTCCTTCTCAGATTCTACAATCGATTCGCTATAAGTTAGACTGCCTGAATATTAGGCTTGGTTGCGTCCCCTTACAAACTACTTTCGGTTAGTGCGTCTTCTGGTTATAACGACTCTGCTTATAGCGTTCGTCTGGTTATTGCGAAGGTTCCCATATAAACTTATACATACAAACTCCTTTCGGTTAGTGCGTCTTCCGGTTATAACGACGCTGCTTATAGCGTCCGTCTGGTTATTGCGACGGTATCCTCATATAAACTTATACAAACAAAACTTCTTTCTTTACTTTATAGTTACTATTCATATATATATATATATATATATATATATATATATATATATATATATATATACTATATAGAAAGTTTAGATAAAGTTTACTCCAAACCTACGACTGACGCTACATGTTACTCACAAAGCTAACATAGTTACCCTGCATGTTTTGCTATGCATATGTAAAGGTATTTTCACTTTTTGCTAGTTTCTTAGCAGCTTAACATATTCCAACGGTAAAGATATATACATAATGTCAGCAAAATTCAAAGAATTTCTATATATTTTATGCTGTGATATTATCAAGGATATATTTTTTTATTTTTATTTTATTTATTTCTTTAAATATTGATTATATTATATTTAAGTAAATTTTTTTTTTTACAGTTATTCACCGCCCGCAGCGCTTATAACCGCAACAATTTATGCTGAAACTCATGTTTTTTTTATATAAGTTGCAAATCCATCAAAATTAATTTATTTTATTTAATTTTTTTTTCAGTATTGTTTTAAACGTTGAGCAAAATGGGTTTTCAAGAGGAACTTGAAAATATTTGGGCTACTTTAAATCAAGTTGATGAACATCTAAATATACCATTAATTTATGTTGCTATTCCATTAGCAATTGGTACAATAATATTTAGTGTTACATGCTGCTATTTTTGCATCAAAGCCTGTAGACAACGACCAGAAATACATATTGTGCCTACATTTAGACCAACTGTACGTCCAAGGGATCCCATTTACAGACGCAAAGAGTTACCAGCTGCTGATGATGATGAGAATTCACCTAGTGGCAGTAATAGAAGAGCAGAGACTGAAACAATTGTACAGATGGATGAGGAAGCTTTAAATAAAATAAATGCTAGATATAAGCAGCGTAACTATCGTTTGCCAAAGTAAATAAATGTTGTATGAAAACTTATATGAGTGCATGTATACAGCAAGCAGCTTCAAAATGCTACTTAAAATGTGAACGTGCATGAAAAGTGCAAAAAGAGTGTGAAGATTGGGGGAATTTTTGGGGGAATATCTTGTGGAGCGCCCTGTGTACGGCAGGTAATAAATTTGTCAGTTCCTGTTGATGCTTGTTGCTGCTGCTGTTGATGCTGCTGTTGTTGTTGTTCGTGTTGTGCTGACATTTCTTTTCATGAACCGCAAAATTTAGCGTCTTTTGCTGCACATTTTGATGGCCATCAGGCGCAGTACAAAATGTGCTAATAAATGGCATTTGACATTTTCATTTTACTGACAAAAATTTAAACTTAACAATTTTTATTTTATGCCTTAAATGAAAATAAAATAAATCTAGAAAATTTTAATTTGTAAAGAGTGTGAAAAAATATAAAAAAAGTTTTGTTTGCTATTTAAAAAAAAAAAATAAATATTTATATATATTTCTTTTGTGACTAATGCGACGTCAAAGTAAATTTAATTTGTATTTGTTTTTTTTTTTTCTACTATTAATTGAATTATTTATAAAATAAAAGCAAAAAGTTTTTTTTTTTGTTTTTGTTGTATTGATAATGAATCATAAGTTGCTATAATGTAATAAAAATGTTTAGTAGAACTTAGCAAACAATTTGCTTAATTTGACAAGCATTTATTTATTTATTTTTTTTTTTTTTTTTGCACAAAAGTTTAGCACGTGCAAAATAGAATTATTTAATTAATTGAAACAAGTTTATTTAGTATGCTTTTAAATAGTTTACCCCTTTTACTTTTGGCCAAATGCAGACGCTAAAATAATTTACGACATCAACTAGTTTCATTGAAAAATCCAAAACCCAAGAAATGTTCTGGTCTGCCTGCTGGCAGCTGGCTGTTGGCTGCTAGTGATGGTTGGGCATGTTAGATGCCATCGAAATGCTCCCAGTTGGAAAATTAGTTTAAAAATACGTTGCTAAAGCAAACGTACATGCATACGTACATATATAGAAAAGCAGCCCCGGAAGTGGCAATGGGATCACTAGCAGCAGCAGCAGCAGCAGCAGCAGCATCAGAATAGCGCAGGAAGTTGCAAAGCTAACACTAAGACTGTGCTGTCTGCGCAGTATTTCTTGTTGCTTGTATTTCAATTTTTTGACTATACACTAACAAAGTGTCTCTTGGATTTAACAGGCAGTTGGTAAGAATTTAAAAAATTTATTATTGTTATATATTTTTGAAGACTTTCTAACAAAATAAAAATAAAATTAAAATATAAATAAAAATTAAAAAAAAATAAATAAATAAATTTACCAGATGAATTACAGTACTATATAAAATTGAATTATTGCATATATTTATCAGTTATATATAGAATTATATATTCTGATGCAATATAGTAAGTTTTGCCGATATAAATATTTTAAACAAAAAAAAAAATAAAAATAAAATAAAAATAAAAAAAAAAAAAATTAAAAAAATAAATAAATTTTAATAAATTTACCAGATGAATTGTAGTACTATATATGATTAAATTATAGCAAAATCAGTTATATATATCAGTTATATATATAGAATTATATATACTAAAACAATATAGTAAGTTGTGCCTATATAAATATTTAAAAAAAAATAAATAAGATAAATAAATAAAAAAGAAAAATAAACTAAATAAATTTATAAATTTTTATAAATTTACCAGATGAATTGTAGTACTATATATAATTGAATTATAGCAATATTTATCAGTTATATATAGAATTACATCATCTTGACCAATATAGTAAGTTGTGCCGATATAAATATTTTGAACAAAAAAAATAAAATAAAATAAAATAAAATAATAATAAAAAAATGAAAAAAATAAATAAATTTTAATAAAAATTAATAAATTTATTGTAGTACTACATATAATTAAATTAATCAGTTAATCAATTAATCAGCAATATTTATCAGTTATATATAGAATTATATCTACTGGAACAATATAGTAAGTTGTGCCGATTTAAATATTTTTAACAAAAAAATAAATAAATAAATAAAAAAGAAAAATAAACTAAATAAATTTATAAATTTTTATAAATTTACCAGATGAATTATAGTACTACATATAATTGAATTATAGGAATATTTATCAGTTAAATATAGAATTATATCTTCTGGAACAATATAGCAAGTTTTGCCGATCTAAATATTTTTTACAAAAAAAAAAAAAAATAAATAAAAAAGAAAAATAAACTAAATAAATTTATAAATTTTCCATATGAATTGTAGTACTATATATAATTAAATTATAGCCAGATTAATCAGTTATATATACAATATTAATTTATCTACATAAATCAACTGAGCTGCCATATAAAAGTGTAAGCAAACTTCGTTGTACGTCAAGTTTCTATATTTAGTTTTCGTTTAAGTGTTTTGTATGGCATAAAAAAATTCACTTTACTAGCAATTTTGCCACTTACCGCATGCCACATGCCGCATGCCACACGCCGCTTGGGCAGTTCAATAAAAAGTGACCAAAAAAAAAAAAAATGAAGAAGATGAGAAACTTGAGCGTGAAAATGCTCAATAAAATTTCGTGTTTTACAATTTTATTATGTGACGCCTGTCGCGTCTTGTGGCGTCTCGCTGCAGTATCAAATATTTAATAAAACATTTCGAAATGTTTCGAAATACTTTTGTTGCTGTTGCTGTTATTGCTAGCCAATAGCCACGTACTGTTGTATATGTTGCTCTTGTTGCTGCCACATTGTTCGCTTTGTCGCTTAAGTAATTGCATTTTAGTGGACAAACGTTGCATGCAACTTGTGCGAAACCTTTAAATCATTCAACCTTCCACCATTTAGCCATTGTTTATCTTGCGACCATAAATTAACGCATTACCCATTTCTGCTGCTGCTGCTGCTACTGTCGCTGTTGCTGCTGTTGCAAAACAGGCATCGAACTGTTTGCATTTCGACCGTTGCATTTGGCCGTACAGCTGCTGCCATCAAAGTCGTGGCCATTGTGAGGTTTACACACTTGCGGTTATGCTACACCACAATCGAAGTTGACCGCGCCCACGAAAAACTCCCTTGGATCATTAATTGTTCTGCTGCTATTGCTGCTATTGAACAAGCAGATGGACAAGCGAATAAGCAGCAGCAGCAGCAGTAGCAAAAGTAGTTGAAAAATAAGAAGAAGAAGCAGAAGAAACAGCAAGCAAGCAAATTGTGGCATAAAAGTTTTGCTTCACATTTTGTTTGATTTACTCGTTGCCAGGCTCTTCAAACTTTTGTTCATTTTGCCCCATCCCCCACCCCCACTTCACTGGCTAACGACTCTTTGTCTCCTCGTAATGAGCCAATTTAGTTGCATTGAACGCATTTTTGGCAGAATTTTGAAATTGGCCCTGGTCTACTTGGTCTACAACACTTGAGAACTTGGCCAATGAAAATAGTCTAGGCAATGCTTTGAAATGTTAAGTAGTTGCACTTGGTGTCAACAAAATTTTTGGCCATTCGATGTACAGACATGAATGAATTGCACGGCATACGTGTACATATGCATGTGTCATACATATACATACACATATGGCATTTATGGCAACAGTTTTGTGTGGAAATTGTGCTAAAGATTTAAGCAATGGTCACAGAAGTTGCACATTATAATTAAGTATGTGAACTAATTAAAGCAACAGTTTTGAATATTTTCAATTGAAATAATATTCAAATATTGCTAGATTTATTTAATTTTATTTTCATAGATAAATTTTAATAGAAATTAAATAATAAAATTATAAAATTATGCAAAAATAATTTAAATATTAAATTAAAATATATTTATTTAGAGAAATATTTATAAAATTGTATTTTTAATTTATTTATATTTATGCAAAAATAAGTCAAATATTTTATACAAATTTTAAAATTAATTTTTAAATATTTAATAATTTTAGTATTTCATAATAAAATTAGTTTTCAGCAAAAAATGAAAAAAAAAATCTTTAAAAATATTTTTAAAATCTGTAGTTCGATAAATTTCAATATAAAACTTAAAACTCTATTTTTCATTTATTTATTTTTATAAATAAATTATGATAAAAATTAAATGATTCAAAAATAAATCAAATATTAATTTCAAATATTTTATAAATATTTTAAATTCAATTTTTAAATAATATTTATATTTATATATATTTATATTTTTTTATATTTATACAAAAATAAGTCAAATATTTTATAAAAATTTTAAAATTAATTTTTAAATATTTAATAATTTTAATATTTAATTTTAAAATTAGTTTTCAATAAAAATGCAAAAAAAATCTTTAAAAATATTTTGAAAATCTGTAATTCGATAAATTTCAATATAAAACTTAAAACTCTATTTTTTTCATTTATTTATTTACATAGATAAATTTTAATAAAAATTAAATGATGCAAAAATAAGTCAAATATTTATTTCAAATATTTTATAAAGATTTTAAAATCAATTTTTAAATAATATTTATATTTTTTTTATATTTATGCAAAAATAAGTCAAATATTTTATACAAATTTAAAAATTAATTTTTAAATATTTAATGATTTTAGTATTTAATTTTAAAATTAGTTTTCAATGAAAAATGCAGAAAAAAAATCTTGAAAAATATTTTGAAAATCTGTTATTCGATAAATTTCAATATAAAACTAAAAACTATATTTTTTAGATAAATTTTGTTAAAAATTAAATGATGCAAAAATAAGTCAAATATTAATTTCAAATATTTTATAAACATTTTAAAATCAATTTTTAAATATTTAAATATTATTTTAAATAAATATTAAATATTTTTATATTATTTAAAACATTTATTAATAATTTTTTAAAAATCTAAAATTAATATATAATTTTGTAAATTATTTTGCAATTAAACATTTTTTTTTTAAATTTTGAAAGCATATTTAAAAATATTTTCAAAATTTTTAATGCCATAAATTTTGATAGATTTTGATTCTCAAAACTGTACTTTAAATAATATAAATAATATTTAAAAGTGTTTTAATAAAATATTTTTAAAAATAAATAATATAAAAAAATATTAAATTCATTAAATAAATATATTAAATATTAAATATAATATAATTATATATAATAAAATTAATAATACATTGTAAACCATTTTTAAAGCAAATATTTTTAAAAATATTTATTTATTTAATAATTATATTTGTTACAATTAAAAATTATAAAAAAGAAAAATTATAATATATGAAATATTTGTTTTTTTTTTGTTAATCTTCCATCTGTTTATTATTTCTTTTGTTTAACTGACATTAGATACTTGCGACAGGCATCGAGTGAATGACGTTTAAGGTAACATTCTTGACTAAAATATTTGCCACATTGGCCACACTGATGTTCCCAACAATGATGCCCCATGGTGCGTTGATGTGAACGTAAATTCGAACTGCAATTGCAAATAATAATTAAAAATAAAAATAAAAAATATAAAAGAAAAACAAAGACAAACCGATCAGCAAATGATTTTTGACAATTCTGTTCGGGACAAACAAATGGCTTTTCACCAGTATGAATACGTTTGTGTGCAACCAACATCCATGAATGATCAAATATTTTATTACAATCATCACATGCAAAATGTTCACCAGGCAATTTAAAACGACGACGATCACGTATCTTTTTTACCACTGACTCCTCTTCTTTCTTGGGTTCTGTCTGTTCCTTTTTATATTCAAGTCTTGCTGCTTTACAGGCACGCATCACTGGCACTTTTAATATTGGCGGTTCAGTATCAACTTTACGTACACGTCCTCTTGTCTTAGTCATAACTTTAATTATGCCAGTTTTAGTATCAGAAATTTTCTTATCATTAACTGTTGGTATTTCTTGGCCATAAGGTATTACTTCCCATATGGTATGACTAAATCCATTACCTGGATTTTCTTCAAGTGCCATTAATTGTATATCAGATAAATCTTCCATGCGACGTCGTTCCACAATGGAAACATCATTGCCCATACGCCAATCAGTGCTTGGCTCATCGTAGCCATAATGATAAGTTTTGCCTGTAGCTTTCTTAGCAGTTGCAGATATTTTAAATTGTGTTTTAGCATTAATCACTTTATGTATTGGTCGTGGCATTGGTGTCATATCAGGTATACGGCGACAAACATCTACGATTGCATAGCATAATGCTATAAAATATTAAATGTAAAAGTATTTTTTTTTTTTAGCTTACCTTCATATTTGTCATAGAAATGTTTTAGTTTATTATTATAACGATTTGAGAAAAAACTGCGAAAATGACTTGGCATTATGTTCATTTATTAATTGAATAACACTGTTTGCCACTTAGTTTCTTTAGCTTTAAGTATGCTAAACAAACCAAATCAAAATTCTTTTGTACTAACAAATATTGCAGAGCCTGCTGCCTGCTGCTTGTTGTTTGTTTGTTTTTTTTTTTCTTGGTCTAAGTTATAAAAAATTCTTGTGCATGCTGCATAGTCTGCAACAGTTGTACAACACTTATATAAAACTGCATTATGAAGCACTAGTTTTTTTTTTTTTGCTTCTCTTTGGCTTTGTTTCATTTTTAATTTGTATTTTTCAAGTATTAAGTTTTGTATGCAGCTTAAAAATCGATTGCCATGGCTTAAGCTTAAAATTTGCTGCATTTTCATTTATAGCTTAAATTCTTCAAAAAAAAAAAAAAATTATCTTTACTTTAAGCAGTTGGCCGTGATTTCTGTCTGCTGTGTGCAAAGTTTAAAGCAGAGCTAAAAAAAAAAAAACAACATTTATTTATTTTCTTGAAATGGCGTTCAGGAGGCCACTTAACGTGGAAAACACTTGAACAATTTTCTTGTTAACAATTTTTTTTTTTTTTTTTTGCCAGAATGAGAATGAGTAGTGACTGGCAAAAGTTACGGCAAGTGCGGGAGTGTATGTAGTATAACAAAACGAGAGGCGATCAGAGTGCTCATGAATGTGGTGTACAATAAAATTAGTTTGCCAAACATATGTATGTGTGAGTGTGTGTGTGTGTGAGTGTGTCTGTCTGTGTGTGTGTGTATCTGTCTGTCTGTGTGTTTGTGCGAAACATGCAAAGATGTCTTGCAATTTTGCCTGTAATCCTGCTATTCGCACTACACTTTCCTCATCTCTGCATTTGCTTACGCTTAAAGCAACGAAATTGAATTGTATTGCAATTTTCTTAAGCCATGATACTTTGGGTTTGAGCTTGTTCTTCTCTCATACTGCCATATGCATGCTCTAGCTCGTAAGCTTTTAAGTCCATACTGGTTTTGTTATTGTGCAAACAATTTTCAATTGTTTGGCCGTTTTACGTTTTATTTATTTGCATTTTTTTTTTTTATTTGTCTGCCTCTCTCTCTGTGTGTGTGTGTGTGTGTATTTTTAAGTGTGTTTTGTAATAAAAGCTAGCTAGACAAGCAAAACATATAAATATATTTACTCACCATGTTGTACATATGTATGTGTTGACTCAAACAGTTTTTGCTTCTTCAAATGCTTTATTTCATTTATTTGGCACTTTATTACCCTAAAAATTCTTCTTCATTTTGTTTCGTCTTCGTCTTCATTTTCATTTCGTATGTCTGCGCCATTATGGTTTGCCATATGTTCAAGTATCACAAAAAATATTGGGCCAGCAAATTACTTGTGCAATTTCAATTGCTCAAATTGCAAGTTTGCTTTCTATGCAATGCAAAGCTAAAAAGAAGAGAAAAAGAAATGATAATACAAGCAATTTAACAGTTAAACATTAATTCATTTTGACAATTGCAAATTTACTCAGCTCAATTTTTAATACTACCAACATTTTGCTGTATCACTGCACTTCTTTTGCTTTATATTGCAGCTTCTATAAATAGACAGTAGTTGCACATATTTCATATTTTGTTTGTCTGTCTATGTGTGTGTGTGTAGCTGTAGCAGTTGTTGTTACTGTTTTCATAAATTTTTATTTGCTCTATGTGAGTTAAACGACAAAATCGCATAAATGTTTTCGACTGTCAACAAAGGCCGATATGAAAGCGACTCTTTCATTCATTTCAATGAAATGCAATGCAATCTCTTTATGTATTTCAATATATCTATGTATGTATGTGTGTGTGTGTGTGTGTGTTTGTTTATTTGTATGTTGCATGTCTGTTTGTTGCTATTGTCTATGTCAGTTGCGACTAGTGCAAAAACGCAATTTCAATGTACAAAAAAAATTATTGCATACTTTTGGGCTGGGCCGTAAATTAGATTTTCTATTTGCCCTGCTATCTGATGCTGCTGCTGCCTGTTGTTGCTGTTGCCTCTAGCTGCGGGTAATGAAAGCATTTCACATTTCATTTCGCATGACAAAATGTGCTTTGCACTTTTAATGTACAAACATACAGTGTGCACTAATTTGAAATTGACAAGCGGCAAGCGAGAAGTGACAAGTGAGACAAGACAAAAGACAAATCAGTTGTGGGTCAGTTGTCAGTGCAGACATATTTCTTTTATTTCTATATTTTTTTTTTCATAGTGAAAAAAAAACATTGCTTTTTATGCATATATTTTATTAGCAGCTTTATAAGTTAATGTAAGACTAGCAAAAAAAAAAAAAATTATAAAATTTGTAGAATAACGAATATTAATTGCTCTGCACAAGTATTAATATTATTTATTATTTCTTAAATTATTAAAAAACATTTAACATACATGTTATAGTAAATAAATTGTATTTTTATTTTATTTCTATTTAAATATTTTTGTTTCATTTCAATTTAAATTTTTTTTTACAATAATTTTATTTAAATATTTTTATCTAATTTTTTTTTTAAATATTTTTATTTAAATATTTTTAATAATTTTAATATTTTTATTTAAATATTTTTATATACATATTTTATTTTAAATCTTTTTATTTAATTTTTATTAAAATATTAAATTATAATTAAATATTTTCAACAATTTTTTTTTTAAATATTTTTATTTAAATATTTTTATCAAAATTTTTTTTAAATTATTTTTAATAAATTTATATTTAAATAATTTTATTAAATTTATAATTAAATATTTTTAATTATTTTATATTCAAATAGTTTTGCTTTATTTATATTTACATTTTTTTATTTAATTTATATTTAAAAATTTTTTTTTTTAAAGTTTTATTCAAAATTTTTATTTTTTTAGTGGTATTTTTATTCATTTTTTTAAATTTAATTTTTACATGTTTTTAGTTTTTATTTTTATTTATATTTTTAAATTCAATTTATATTATAATTATATTTTTATATTTTTTTATTTATTATTTTTTATTTATTTTTTTTTAATACACAGTATCTGCTAGTCGAACATTCTCAATATTACGAACATTTTTTTTTTTTGCACACTTGCAAGGATTTTGCTTTTTAGTTCAAATGAAATAATATTTCTTCTACATTTGATAAATTACCTTAAAAAAAAATTCTATGCATTATTCTATCTCTTTCTATTTTGTAGCATGCTCTCACTTTAATTTAATATTCATCAAATCCCAAGAAAATATAAAAATTCATAATTTAATCAAATCAGTATTTCACTACACATACACGTTCCAACATAACGCACCAGGATTGCCTCAAGGCTTTGGTAAATTAAATTTGCATGCCGCAATTGTATACGACAGCACTGCAACAACAACAACAACAACAGTAGTAGGAAAAAAAAAGTAAGTGTCAAAGTCTGCACATAGGTTCGAGTTTCGAGTTTATTTACTAAAGAAAAACACAATTGTTTTGTAGCATTTTGTGGCCTGTCCACAAAATTGGAACATGACCAAACCACGTAAGCTGCACCCTCCCTGTCTCTTCTTCTTTTA
>JBAMBR010003323.1:92500-183774 GCA_037044475.1 Zaprionus obscuricornis | reverse complement strand
TCAACAGGTTCGTTAAGATCCAAGCAACATTTAACTGTCACTGGTCCCACCAATCATTCCAATGTTAATTTTTTTTTTGTCAATTGCAGGCAGATCTGTATTCGTTTTTCTGTCCCCCTTTCGCTTGTTCAACCCTTTGCCTTAAACAAAGTCAGGGTCCAAGCTTGTTTTTTGTATTCGTTTTTTGCTGGTAAATACTGATAATTACGCTTGGCTTGTCACTTGTCAATTGCTTAGGCTTCAGGTCCCTTTGGATGCTTTGTCTACTAAGCCCTGCTAACCTCATGCCTCAAGCCGCAGTGGTTGGGCGGCGGGTTGCTAGCCAATTGTGAATGCTTAAAAATAGCCTCGCATTTTGCACGCATTGATGAACTTTATACCTTCACTTCTGGTTATTTCTCTTCCTGTTGTTGTTACTGTTGTTGTTTTTAGACTGTCATCAGGCCTTTAATTAGCATAATTGAAAATACAGGTTCACAATGAATGTGTTCATAGTGCTCACAGCTGAATTGAAGTTGATTCTACAATAAATTCCAGAGTCTATACAATATTTTGTCGATATTCGCTGCTAATTAAATGTGGCGCCTAATCAATTAAGATTTTCCAACATTTTAGGCAACCAGTGGCTCGCAAAACGTAAAGACTATAGCTTTTTGTTTTTTTTTTTTATAGCTTCTTACACACTGACTGCTAAACATATATACACTGTCTCTTTCCTTGCTTGGCAAGAAAATTCGATGTGTAAATTTTACATTAGGCTAATTCAAGGTACAAATTGCTGGGCAGCTGTGCTGCATACCAAGCGTGGTAAGTGAAAATTCAATTTAAATTGATGTCGACTTGGACGAACGTAACAACGTAGCAACGTAACGTCCGGCCAAAAGCCAAGGCAAGTATATGCCATTTAACTTAAGTACCTTGGCCACAGTCTCTTACACTTACACTTACACATACACTTGCACATATAGACCGCAACGTTTGTGGCCACGTAAAATAGGTAACAAGTGGCCAGGCATTTGGGTCTACTTGGCACACACACACACACACATGAACACGTCGACGTCTGCCCATGACTGCGAAATCAGCGCCACAGCCACCAAAAAAAAAAAAGAAGCAGCAACAATTTTAAAAATTCATAAAAATTGTTGGTAACAGACAAGGAAGGCAGCCAGGCAGGCAGCGAGCCAACAGACAAGCTAGCCAGCAGCTCACAAAAGTTCTATATATGTGCTGCCTTTTGCTTCTTCAAGCAAAATGTAAAGCTAAAAGGTAAAAGGACCAAAGGCAAAGGCAATGGCAATGGCAATGAGCAAGGCAGTCGGTCAGCATATAGAAGCGAAGTGTTCATGTTTTTTTTTTTGCCGCTTTTAGATGGGCTACTTCATTTTTCAAGTGTGTTTCAATTTCTGCACTTGCTAGCTGCCTTACCTGATATGTTCAGCTGTCTGTTTGTCTGTCTGTTCATTTGCCGCACCCTCTAACTGTCTATCTGTCTGTCTATCTGCTTGTCTGTCTGTCTGTCTGTTTTTGTGGTAATGCAATTACAATTTTTGCTGGCCAAGTCATGAAAAATAAATGAGGCTTAAGCACATACACTACTACGACTACAGCTACGACTATAAGCAAGCAAGCGCCTGCAAATCTCAACCTAACACACACACACACACACATATATATAAAAATAGATATACACAGCCATTCAACAAGTTCTGCTAGCTACGCACAATAATAAATATCATGCAAGAAACGAGCAGCAAGCGGTAAGCAACCCAACTAAGCTGCAGCTCAAACTGAAAACCTTTTCTTTCTTTCTTTTTTTTTGTTTTTTTGGCCACTTTTCAATTAACTTAAAATATATACACGAAACTTCGGTAACATCCGTTTTTATACAACTCCCTCCGCTTCCCCTAAGGAGGTCAGCAACATCTTTACCTTTTAGTACTTGTCGTTGTTGTTGTTGTTGCTGCTACTGCTGCTACTTCTTCTCATTTTAACAATTTCAACTTCAACTTGAGCTCAATTTTTATGCTTGAAGCAGTTTTTCTCATCAGCTCATCTACTCGTCTCGTTTTCTTGTTGCCATTACGTTACATTACCTTCAACTTTCACAAGTTGGCATCATCAAAACGTTGCCTACATTTAAGCGCAGCATTTAGTTAAGTGCATTTGATTTTTTTGTCTGTGTGTGTGTGTGTGTGTGTGTGTGGGGCATGTTGGGAGCTAAAAGGCCCCTCGACATACAGGTTAACAGCGCGTAATGTGCACAACTCTGTTGCAATTTATTGGATTAAGTATCTAAGCCCCTGTCGAGCATATAAATGTATAACATAGTATATGCTATGCTATATATATATAGGTATAGGTGTAGATATTGCGTGTGTGTGTGTGGGTAATGCCAGAGACAATAACCGCATTATGCGGCTTTATCTGATGCTAAATACCAATGGGGATTCCCAAAAGCTCACGCAGTTCGATTGGTCAATGCCCCAAATTTGATTAGAATTTTTGGCTGTATAACAAAGAAAAATTTTCACATTGATTGGGCAACAGATGTAGAGTATGATAAAGACAGAAAGAGATAGAGAGAGTGTGAGAGTGAGATATACATATATGGCATATTATGTTGGTGAAACATTTCGAACATTTCGCATTGTTGGGCGTTTTTAATTAGTTGTGTCGCAATGCTTGGCAGCGCATTTAATTTAATCACGTGCCGTAAGCGTCAAAATATTTAAGCAGCATTGAAAATTGCGTATGCGCCATGTGGCCCAAGCGCACAGGCTGCTCCCCACAGGTTGCTCTCTCTCTCTCAAAAAACAAAAAATGAAAAGGCAGGCAACAACAGTAACAGCAAAAGCAACAAAATGTAAGGAATGGTAAAAATTGGTGGCCAGCGCGTTTGTTGTAGGCGTCGGCTGGCAAATGTGTTGACGCAATGTACAATACACAATGGGCCCAGCACACACACACACACATACAGACACGCATACATCTGTACAGTGCTGTAATTATGAATTTCATAATCATTTTGTTAATATGCGCAGCACGCGACGCGTTGTCGGGCGCTTGGAATAAATTGCAATAGCTGCGCCACTGGTGAGCTGTGGAGAGCTGTAGGAGCTGTTGCTGTAAGCTGAATGGTGGAGTTAACATTATAAGGCGCCTACTGCTGCTGCTGCTGCCGCTACTGCTGCTGCTGCTGGAGTCGTTTGGGTCTTTGGGTCTACAGTGTCTCATGCTCATTTTGTGTGCATGTGTGTGTGTGTGTGTGTGTGTGAGTGCTTATCCTGCGGGGAATTAAAAATAATTTGGGTCGTTTTGCTCTACGTTTTGTGTTATGTTATGTTGCTACTGCTGCTACTGCTGCTACTGCTGCTGTTGCTACTGCTGCTGCTGCCAGGTGTTAGCCTCTGTCTGTCTGTCTTTTTTTTCACTGTGTATTTATTGTACTCTTTGCCGCTGGCGCTGTCTCTGCCACTGTATGTGTGTGTGTGATGATTACGGCTTAATTTTTGTAATTATATTAACATGATTAAATTAGTTTTGATTTTGCAACCTTTGCCACATAACGCTTTCTGTGCATAGGCAGCAAAACTCACACCGACAAGCGTTTGCACTTACATATATTCAAAGCGTATAAATAAAATTATTTTTATTGATTTGTCGATGTTTGCAAAACTCACAAATAATTTTTTTTTAAATTATTTTATAATAATTTATAATTATGTTAAAAACTTTGCATTGATTTTAGTTACAAAATAAAATATTAAATATGTTTAAATGCATTTTCTAGCGCAACTTAATTTCATAATCAAATTAATTTAAATTTTTTTATTTTTTTTTTAAATTGTTTTTTTTTTCTAGCATTTTTGCGCCATTAAAATTTTTTTTTCTATTTTTATTTTATTTTTTTTTACAAGTGTTAATTGAAAATTAAATTTTCAAACAATTTTATAGCAACAAAAAAAAAAAAAATAAAATAAATAAATATTGACAAATAAAAAATAATAAAAATAAATAAAAAATAATAATTATGCAAGTGTTATATTTGACACATTTTTATATCGCTGTCCATCAGCAAGCAAAAGTCCCCCGAAAGCCACTTATTAGTTCAGCACAAACTTTTGAGCTAAAACATGGCAAAAAAAAAAAAAAAAAAAAATTAAAATAAAGCTAAAAAAAAGCGCTAAAACTAAAGCTAACGCTTTGCTAAATTAAGCACATAATACTAGGGAATTATAATTTTTTATTTAAACAAATGCGCATGCATGTGTGTGTGTGTGTGTGTGTGTGTTTGGCATTAATTACAAATAAAAAGTCAAAGTGAAAGAGAGAGCGGAAGAGTGCGAGAGAGAGCGAGAAGTAAGTGAGAAAAAAATGGCGAACATATGAAACTCATTAAATGCGCACAATTTGCAAAATTATTTTTTATTTTTATTGACTTGTTCGCAGTTTTGCGCCTGCTCCACGTCCCCCACTGCCAGCCAACACTATGAGATTTTAAATACTTTGCAACATATACAGCAGCAGCAGCAGCAACATAAACGATAAAAGCAACAACAAACAACAACAACAATTGCAATAGCAATACAATTTGCAACTGCAACTGAAACTGAGAAAAACTGAAACTGAAAAAAAAAAGTTAAAAAAAAACTGAAAAACTAGTTAAATTAATAATAAATCTCAAATTATGCAATTTAATTCTTGTGTCCACCTGCAGGCAGGCAGGCAACTTTTCTGCGTGCGCATATGAAAGAGAAGAAAGAGATAGATAGTGTGTGTGAGAGAGAGAGAGGGAAATGAAACGATGACTGCAAGCAGCTTAAATAAGAGAAAAAAAAAGTTACATGAATTTTCTTGAATGTGCGCGTAGCAAAAGTATTAACTTTATACAAATGAAAAGAATGATGCACATGTCTGTATGTGTATGTGCAACAGAAAGTTGCAAGGTGCAGTTCAACAAAGAGTTAAAGGCAGCAAGGGGGCAGTGGGAAAGAGAAAATTAAAAGGGTTCGCTGTATACTATATGAAACTAGTTGTATTTGCAGTTGTATTTGCAGTTGTTGCTGTTGCAGTTGTAGCAAAAGCTTGCAACACTGTGAAAAGTAAAAGTCTTAGTACAGATGACCGAAGGGTAAAAAGAGAAGAAGGTAGCTTCTGTATACGTTGAAATGACGTTGCTATGGCAGATGCATCGTTTCGCTTTAACTGACAACCAATTGTCGCACGTTGCAAAATAGCGTTGCATTCATTGCCTTTGGGATGCAGCAACAACTACTTACGAAAGATATTTTTCAAATTACACGAAAATACGCAAAAATCGCAGCACAAGCATTTTGTTACAGTGAGAGAGAGAGAGAGAGAGAGAGAGCGAAAGAGATAGAGAGAGGACGATGAGTTGTATGAACTTTGCCCAAAAGGACGACGACACGATGCAGCAAGCAGCAAGCAAAAGCTTTACATCTTTCTACGCATTGTCGCATTGGCTCAATGTGCATTGTGTGTTTGCTGCGCTTTTGTATTGCAGCAGCAGTAGCAGCAGCAGCAGCAGCAGCAGTAATAGTTGTAGTTGCAGTTCGTTATAACATAAGCAACTCATAAATAACGCGAGAGAGGCCAATGCAACTGAACTCGACCTCAGGAGAGTGAAATGTGTGTAGAAGAGAGAGAGGGAAGAATAGGGGGGCAGGGACAGTTGAAGCCAAGCCACGTACTTGTACTTTTCTACTTACTTGCCAGTATCAGTGGGTGCATGTGCCATACACACATACATATACGTAAGTGTGTGTGCGTGCGTATGTGTTTGTGGCACTTCAACTCTAATATAAAGTTTGCACTCGAAATGTGCTGCGAGCACTTTTTGGTATTACGCAAAGTTTTCACTTGCACACTTTAGTCTTTCCCCCAAATGCTCCTGCTGCTGCTGCTTCACTTAACGTGAGGCATGGATTGTGCAATGGGCAGTAGAGACTAAGAGAGAACTAGTGGCATATGGCATAGTGTATAGCATGAGGCAATGGTAGAGCGCTCTCAGCTGATTTCTTGAATAAAAGAAAAGAGAAGAAAAAAAAAATAGAAAGGAAAATTAAATTGCTCGCAATTTGCACAGTTCAATGCGCTTTAGCTGTAGCAAAAGAAGCTGCAAGCATTTTCGCACAGATTTTCATAACTTAGATTTTCAGATGTTCGCGCTACGAACAATGCCAGAAACTTCTGTGACATATGTATGTGTGTGTCTGTATGCTGCCAGTATATCTTTGTATGTGTATGTGTGTGTGTGTGTGTTTCAAAGTACCTGTGTGTGTATGTATGCTGTAGAGTTGTAAACTAACGCAATGACAAACGCAATCACAATAAGAAATTTTACAGTTAGTTAAGTTTGTCTTGTTGCGAGTTTTTTTTTTTTTTTTGGTTTTTTTTTCCAAATGTTGTTGCAGCTGCAAAAGCATCTCGTTTCGCAATTTATTTTCCACATACACACATATATTCTGCTTTCATTCTTTTTCTCTCTTTCTCCGTCTCTCTCTCTCTCTCTTTTCATTTTTACCTTAGCCAATGTATGCTTTGCTTCGTTTAAAAAATATGCATAAATAAAGTATTTGCCACAGCTTCTGTTACTTCTTCTTTTTCTACATCATTTTCTTGGCATTTTTCAATTACAATTTGTGTGGCAAAAGCTGTTGAAATATTTAAAAAATATTTAAAAATGATGTGAAATGATCAGCGCATAAATTTGTTAGGTTCAATTTCATGAAAATGAAAGTTTTCCGCATAAATATGGTAATAAATTGCGTCTGATGCGAAAGTTAATAAAAAGTTCAATAAAAATCAAAAAAAAAAAAAAAAAAATATAATAAAAAAAAATATGAATAAAAATAAAATAAAATAAAAAAAAAAATGAAAAATGGAAAAAAAAGGGTGCCGATTTTGATGCCAAGGGAACATAACGTAACGTAACGTTAACCGTTCAATTCGATTGTCTGTCTCTGACCCTCATCATAGTTCATTAAATGCGTAAAACGTATAAAAAAAAAAAAGAATGAAATGCGCAACCCCCTCAAAAAACATTTATACTATAAGAAATATATATACTATACTATATATATATACATATTTGACATGTATATAGACTGGACAAGGTAGAGCATGAGGGAAAAAAAAAAAAAAAACAAAAACAAGAAAGTTATCCTCAGCGGGCCGAAGATTTCATACCCTTGCAATCTTGGAGAAAAACTTTTCATCCCAAATTTTCAGCCGATTGTTTCTATGACAGCTATATGATATAGTGGTACGATATACACCAAATTTATATGTGGAGTATAAGTCGTTACTAAAATCAAATCCTGTAAGTTTCAGCAGGATAACTTAAGAAACATAGGAAAACCGCCAATTTTGGACGATTGTTTCTATGACAGCCATAAGATATAGTTGTCCTACTTAGACCAAATTTATATGAGACGTGTACGTCGTCACTAAGCTCAAATGCTGTAAGTTTCAGCAGGATAACTAAAGAAACATAGGAAATCCACCAATTTTGGACGATCCTTCCTATGGCAGCTATAAGATATAGTTGTCCGACTTAGATCAAATTTATATGAGACGTGCAAATCATCACTAAGCTCAAATGCTGTAAGTTTCAGCAGGATAACTTAAGAAACATAGGAAAATCGCCAATTTTGGACGATTGTTTCTATGACAGCCATAAGATATAGTTGTCCTACTTAGACCAAATTTATATGAGACGTGTACGTCGTCACTAAGCTCAAATGCTGTAAGTTTCAGCAGGATAACTAAAGAAACATAGGAAATCCACCAATTTTGGACGATCCTTCCTATGGCAGCTATAAGATATAGTTGTCCGACTTAGATCAAATTTATATGAGACGTGTACGTGGTTACTAAACCTTAATCCTGTAAGTTTCAGCTGCATAACTTTAGAAACATAGGAAAACCACCAATTTTGGACGATTGTTTCTATGGCAGCTATACGAGATGGTGGTCCGATTTGAACCAAATTTATTTGAAACGTATATATTACTACTAAACTTAAATCCTCAATGTTTCATACAGATAACTTAATAAATAAACAAGTTTTTCATATAAAAACTTCATTTTTGACCTTTCGTTCCTATATGATTTAGTGGTCTGATCCGATATATACAGCTTATGGGCATTGGAAGAATTTGTATTAAGACTCATTAAGATAGCTTTAAAACTGAGAAACTAGTTTGAGTTGAAACAGACGGGTCTGCCACGCCACGCCTCCTAAGGAGCGTTACAAACTCTTATCCAAAATTAATATACACACTGTTAGGGTATAAAAATTGCCATAAGTATGAGTAGATTGTTTTGGATGTTAGCAGTGCGGGATACATACATAGAAATCAGCTTGTAGAACTTGCCAAGGCAAGGCAGACACATAAAGGCATTTATTTTGTCTTTTTACTTTGTACTTTGTACTTTACTCTGCTTAATGCATAAAAGCGAAAGAAATAAATTTTGTTTTATGCGTCAATAATGATGAAGTTATTATGATGACTTTATTAGAAGAATACCCAAACTCCAAACCCCTACCCATTCCCTACGCAACCTTCACAAGCCAAAAACCAAAGCAAAAACTCAGTGTTGAAACCGAAACCGAAAGCAAAAACCGAAACCAAAACTGAAACCAAAAGGAAGCACATCATAAAAATGCCGCTGCTATTGCTACTGCTGCTGATGTTGATGTTGAGGCAGAGCATTAAAAAAGTTTAGCAAACATATTTATACGCACCTATATATATATATAGATATATAGACATACTTGTATATTAACCGCAGCTCACGTTCTCATTTCTATTGCTTTCTCTCTGCTCTCTGCACACTGCTCTGCACTGTTGAAGTACTTGGATATGCTTGGATCTCAGTCGACAGCAGCATCGGTCCCCACTTAAGTGACGTTCAAACTTTTTTATTAAACTGCGCTAATAGAACTGAGAGCTGGCCAACTCGCTGGCTTCAATCGTGGCACTTTGATTCAGGGACATGAGGACAACACGGTATAACATGGGGCTGAAGCATAAAGGGGGCCGCAAACGCCTGAAGTCGGGTCAATTTCCAAAATGGCCGCCTGGTTGCGCTTAATAAAATTTATGATTTCAACGCTCGGCTGTGACAGTTAAAATTAAAATGAGATGGGGGGAAGACTCGGGGGTAGCTGGGGAGCAGGCGTGCTTCATTCAAGACGTGAGGTGGGTTAAAGTAAATGCCTGGCAGGTGACCAGAAAAGCTAAGTGAAGAAGAGAAGAAGAAGAAGAAAAATGAAAAAAAAAAAAGAAAAATTGAAGAAGAAAAGTGGAAAGTCAAAAGTTAAATACAAACTTCAGTGCGCAAATTGATAACGTTGCCGGCAAGATTGGGTTTGGGATTGAGTTTGTGCTTGACGCTGGCCGTTTGCCGCTTCCCGCTTGCCGCTTGCTGCTTGATGCTTGATGCTTGGGTTAGGACTAGAACTTGAACTAAAAAAAAAACTCATCCTGTTTAAACTTAACTGTGGTAGAGCGGTGTTGATAGATACTATATATAGATAGTACGCAGCGAGAGAGACGCTTATGCTGAGAGTATGCAGAGGAAACTGTCGCATAATGCAAAAAATGACATGGCAGAGAGAACACAATATGAAAGATTATGTTATGCAGCAGTGGCAACAACAACAATAATGTGAAGCAAGACAACGCAAACAGCGCGGAACCAAAACTCGCCCTAGCTGCCTGGCGGACTGCCTGCGTGGCTGGATGTCTGGTTGGTTGGTTGGTTGGTTGGTTGGATCCCCACTTGGAGCGGATGTGCCGCCATCAAATCATTTTGCAAGCGGAAAAAGCGCTTGACAGCCGTTCCATAGCAAAGATGAAGCATGTGACGAGGACCAAGAACTGAAGCACTTGAAGGCGTGGCATGGAGTGTCATTGTCATTGTTGTGGTTGCCCGCCATTGGCAGCATTTATGGCGCTATATAAGAAATTGCAAAATGCAAAGGCAACAAAAAAAAAACAAAAAAAAAAAAACCAAATAATGCACAACAAACCAAAGACACTGAAAGAAAAAAAATTATATGAATGCTATATACATAAATATACATTATGAAAAGTATACATAATCATGGACGGAGCGTTGCACTGAAGCACAAGTGTTAGAGTTAAAGTTGCAGTGAGAGTTGAAGCTGATGATGCTGTAGCTGCAGCTAAAGTTAAAACTGAAGTTGTTGGTACTTTGGGTAGTTAGGGCAGTTATAGCAGTTAGAACCAGTTGACCAGCAGCGCATCCGTTGCGTCGTTCGTTTTCAGTCGCCACGTCTCGTTGCCCTTAGTTATTTTTTTCTTTGCTTTTGTTTTTACTTGTATTTTTTTTTCTTTTTTATTTTTATTTATTTATTTTATTTTTTTTTATTTTTTTTTATTTTCTTATATTTTTTTCTTTTCTGTTTTTTTTTTTTTTGTTTCTTGCGTCCTTGCACGCTTCTCTCTGTTTGACTTTCATAAAGTTTTAACGACTTTTGCCTCTGCTGTCATAGCTCAAAATGTCTTACATGTGCAGCAGCATCAGCAGCAAAAAAAAAAATAAAATATATATAAAATGAAAAAGTATATGAAAGAGCAAAAACTTGTACAACTTTCTACTTATAAGTAATTTTGCAGTCTTTCACGTCTTCGTCTTCATCTTCGTCTTCGACTACAGCTTCATCTTCTGTTTCTACATTTCCTTCTTGTTCTTCATATTGTGCTTTGGCCATTTACTTGGATCGCCTTTCGTCAGCAAACGCCGCACTTGAGTACGCTTCATTTCAGCGTCGATTGCCTCAACTTCTACCATTGCCACTGCCACTGTTCTTGCCACTGCCTTTTGCCTTTGACCGCTCCAATTGCCCCTCAAACATTGATGACGCTCCATTGGTCGCCAGGATAACTTGCAGTCTCATCTGAGTCAACGCTAAATGCTTCTTAAATGCTTAGTCCACAACCAGGTCAACGTTGATCAAGCTACTTGGTCACTAACAAAACATGCACAATAACAATCAGAGAAATTACGACAATACAATTCATAGGGATATGCTCCTTGAGATACCCTGTAAAACAAAAAAAAATGAAGACAAAGAAATTTTTTTAATATTAAAAAATTTTATTGATAATTTTGAAAGTAATAAAATAAAATAAATAATGAAAATATATTTTTTTAAAATTTATATAATAATAAAAAAAAATATTAATAATAAAAATAAATAAAAAAAAATTAATAATAATAGTGACAATAAAAATAATAATAATAAAAAAAAATTATAATTTTTTTTTTAATTTGTAATAATAATAATAAAAAAAAATATGATAATTATTTTAATATTAATAAAATTAAATGAACAAAAATTATGATTATTGTAATAATAATAATAATAATAATAATAATAATAATAATAAAAATAATAATAAAAATATTATTAATAATAATAATAATAATAAAAAGAAATATATAATTTTTTTCAATTTGTAATAATAATGATAAAAAAAAATAGTATGATAATTATTTTCATATTAATAAAATTAAAATTATAAAAAATGATAAAAATAGTAATAAAAATAATAATAATTGTAATTAATATTAAAATAATTAAAATTATAATGAAAATAGTAATAATTAATTAAAATAAATTAAATTAATTATTTTTTTATTAATTAAAATTAATAAAATAAAATAAAAATGAAATGCTAATAATATTTATAAAATTAAAATAATATTTAACAGTCTAGTGGAAATAATATTTATAAATTTGAAATAATATTTAACAGTCTAGTGACAATAATAATAATAAAATTTTAGTTTTATTTTATTATTTTATTTATTTTATTTTAAAATAATTTTAGAAATAATAAATAACAAACATCTCGATTGCTGCAGTTAATATGCTGCAGTTAATAAAGTAAAATTTAACTATAATCTTAATCAAAAATTTATTTTAATAGACTAGAGTAATAGTAATTATCTGTTCATCATACTACATAGTATAAGTAAGTTATAGTCTATAGTCTCTTCAAGTTGTTAATATCTTGTCAACATTTAAGTGCTATGAAAGTTTGTATCACACTTCAACTAAATGTTAGTAGCATAAGAGTAAAATTGAAACCAAAGATCTCTGTGTGCGTGTGTGTCTGTGTGTGTTGTGTGCAATTTCCACAGGATTTCAAATTAAATTTGACATAATTTATAATGCTTAACCAAGGCACACAAATACACAGACACATGCATATGCCACACATGTGCTTTGTGTGTGTGTGTGTGTGAGCTGGATAAATATACAAACAGAGTGAGCTACGGATATGCCAGTGCGGTCACACATTCATCATCTATTTATATAGCCGAATGACAACATACAGCCGCTTAAACTCCCTGCTCAGCCTGCAGCCAGCAGTCAGCAGCCAGCAGCCAGCGTATAGTGGTTGTGCTCATCAATAGCTCTACGACCTTCGAAATTTTGTAGCACTGACTGTGACTGTGACTATGTGTAGGAGGTGGGAGTATGAGTGAAGTATGAGTAACATGTGTGTCTTTGGTTTCAACTGATTTCCGGTGCGTGTGACCATGCCAATTCGCTGGTAGCCTACTAACCTCAATAATAATAATAATAGAAGAGCAAAGAATGTTAAAGCATATGTGACAGTGGCGAAGAGTGGGAGAGCGGGAGAGTGGGGGGTAGCATTCTAGAGTAGTTTGTATATACATTAAATTGTACTCACAAGTATTTGCAATTAGTCAATGCTCGTGGCACAATTTTGTCGCTTGGCTGCCCTTGGCCACAAATTAAATCATATAAATGCACAATTATTTAATGTCTCTTGCCGAGAATATAACCAATGGTCTCTCTGTCTCTCTGTCTGTGTGTGTGCAGGATAATAAATCAATGTGCAAAATGAGCTGCGATGCGGATCGACTTGGAAACTGTTGTGTAAATAAATGTAAATTAAAATGCATAATTTATGTGCATTTGTAATTATTTATAAACCGACACATTAAAACGCAAAAGATAATGCTCAAACGTATTTCCGCGATGTGCCATCTCTTTGCCCCCTTATTTCAATTGTGGGTGTGGTCATGGCATGTTTGGTTGGTTATGAGGCAAGCAGCAGGTCAATTGCTCATTTGGTTTTGGCAGCACGCAGCTGCTGCCCGCAAAAGCAACAACAGCAACAGCAACAGCAAAGGCAACAGCAGAAGCAGCAGTTGTCCCAACTGACCAATGAATGCTTAATGTGTGGCTCTGCGCTGTGGGCATTAGTCGCTGCTAATTGTACGTGTCTCTCTTGCTCTCTCTCTCTCTCTGCATGTGTATGTGTGTATGTGTTTGTGCGTGTTACTTAAATTGCGCGCGTGTGTGGCAGCTGCTTATCAGCGCGTTGCGCGTCACAAGTTCGCTTATCGGGGCCACATTTGAGCCTCTGGCGCGGTTCACATTTGGTAATTATATACTTATATACATATATATATATATATATATATATATACTATATATATACTCTGACACAGGCAACACCCAAAACATTATCCGTTTGGACTAAGCTTAGTAATTCAATCGAAATGTCAAAGTCACACAAAAGCTGCAAAATTGTGGAAATGCATAAATAAGTTTTTCAAAATGTCAGGTAAAACAATCTCTGTATTTGGGGCTTCAACATGGCGATTGCAGAGTGTAGTGGAGCTTGGGATTGAAATTGAGGTTGTGGTTGGGTTCACGTGAGTGTAACTTGAGCTTAGCAGCTCATGAATATTGTGCTCATGCAAACGGGTAACGAGCTGTCAGAGATTAAGTTGCAAGCGTTACTTTTTATTATATTTACTGCGGGGATGCGGGAGACTGAGACACAGACAGAGAGAGAGTGAGACCGAGAGAGAGAGAGAAAGCAAGTATGAGGGTCGCCTTTTTGCCTTGTCGCTTTTTGCTGGCCAGATAAGAGGGGCAAAATATAATATTTTGCATATGCTTATAGCGCGAGCAAACGGCAAAACATTGGCGACTGCCAATGTGATGGGTGTAGGGGGACGGGGGACAAAATCGTTTTGACCAGCTCACAAACAAACAAACAAAACAGCAAAGAACAGAGAACACTGCACAGAGAAAAACAGTACAAGAATGGGAGAACAGAACAGAAAGAAAGAAACAAACAGTGAAAGGCAAAAAAAAGAGAGAAACAGGCGAAAGGCAGATGAGAAAATGCAGCAAGCCGAAACGAACACTTTGTAAGAAGGGTAGTGCGGCTAAATGGGGAAAGGGAGAAGGGGAAAGGGGGGGGGGTTGGTACTGCTGCTATATGGGGAATTGTTGTTGCTGGCAGAGTGCAGAGTTTGTGCGCGGATTGTTGTGGAAATTGTGGGGCAGGTCAGTGTGCTGAGCCCCGAGGACGCAGTTGCAAGCGAATTTATGCGCTTTGTTAAACAGCAACAACAGCTAACAGAAAATAAAAAATATGGCAACAAAAAAATACACAAAAAAAAAAGAAATAGAGAAAAGCCAAAAATGGCAAAAAAGGAAAAGCAAAAGCAATTCGCGGGTTACCCAAACCCTTGCCTTCTACCAAAAGCAACCAGCACTGCTTACTCTCCAGTGACTGCAGCATAAGAAGGTTGGCTTGTGGGCGTGCCTGGGTGTGCATAAATAAAGCGTGCCCCCCCCCTCACAGTCAGCTTTCACTATGCGATACAAATGAAAATCGTGTTTGCACTGGGTGTAAAGTGGCATGTGTAGTGGTGCAGCGGTGCTATGCTGCTGTGGTGCTGCAATAAGTGGGTTGAGTAACTGCAAATGGCAACATTTTGCGCTGTAGCTGCTTGTGATTTACAACAAAACAAATATGCTGGCCGATGCTACGGCAGCGGTATTGAGTTTACCCTTACCTTAGCTTTGCAAAGCATTCGGAATGCCTCAATTTCACCTCTATCTCACTCTCTCACTCTCTCTTTCTCTCTTAGTGCTATCTAGTACTTGCACTCTCTACCCGCGCATTCATAGTCAACCATGGCACATGGCACTACGCTTGGCCTGACTGATTTACAAGGCTGCAAAGAGCTGAGATTGGATGGCACTGTGTAAATAAAATAGTAGACGTCGCTGCGTCGAAATCCAATTTTCGTTTTTCGCATTTTTTTGAAAAATAATTAAAGTTAAAGAAGTTCACTCTCTAGTAGCAGCAGCAGCAACGTGTTGTTGTTGTTGTTGTTGTTGTTGTTCGTTCGGTTCCATGGTCAGAGACAGACAGTGGCATCTAAGTACCGTTTCGGGTGGACAAAGTTGCACAGCTGCATCGTTGCACTTAATTGCAAAGTTTGCTCTTAGCGCCAGGTGTCAAGGCTGCAGCACTTTCAGTGTAACAACAACAGCAACAACAACAACAGCAACAGCTATAACAACAACTACAATAACAAACATCAAGTGTAAAGGCAATCCGACTACAGGCCCCAACGGAAGTTCAGCCCCATCATGTTGCATGTTTTCGATAAGGTTTCGGATTGTATTATTTGCTTTTTTTTTATATATTTTTTTTATATATATATGGTATATATATATTTTTTACTCTTATTTTCTCTGTAATTCTTTTACGTGTTTTTTTTTTTTTTTAATTTAATAACAGAGCGGTTGCAGTGGCACAAGCACGGCCTGCTTGCACGTTTGGGCTGTGCGCATTTATCAACGGAAATCATAAATAAAATTCTGTGCATATTTCATGGAATGCCGTTTGCCGACTTTTTAACCCGACACCCATTGGGTATATCATATACAAATGTGTATATCCTGTAAGACCGTTAAAAGACGAAACAATTAAATCCCATAAGACAAACTCATATGGCTAATGGCTAAAGGAAGTCTGTTAAGAAATGAGCCTCAGATACATTTAGTTATATGTAGTAATATTAAGATATAAAATTATATCTAAAATTTTGAAAATATTCATGAAAGTATTGATAATAAAACTGATAACATTGATGATAATGCTTATGATAATGCTAATGATAATGCTAATGATAATGCTAATGCCAATGATAATGCCAATGATAATGCTAATGACAATGCTAATGATAATGCTAATGATAATGCTAATGATAATGCTAATGATAATGCTAATGGCAATGATAATGATAATGATAATGCTAATTATAACGCTAATGGCAATGCTAATGATAGAGCTAATGATAGAGCTAATGATAATGCTAATGCTATTGATAATTCTAATGATATTGCTAATGATAATGCTAATGATATGGCTAATGATAATGCTAATGATAATGCTAATGATAATGACATTATTAATAAAAATGAAAATGATATTATTAATGATAATGCCAATGGTAAAGCTAATGCTAATGCTAATGATAATGATAATGATAATGATAATGATAATGCTAATGATAATGCTAATAATAATTCTTATAATAAAGCTAATGATAACGCTAATTTCAAATGCTAATGATATGGCTAACGATAATGCTAATGAAAAAAGAAATGAAAATGATATTATTAATGATAATGACAATATTTATAAAAATGAAAATGATATTATTAATGATAATGCTAATGATAATGATAATGCTAATGCTAATGCTAATGATAATGACCTTAATAATGACAATTACATTGATAATGACAATAATAATGATACTGATATTTTTTTTTTTTGATAATAAAAACTAGAAAAATAATGACATTGATCATGAAAATAATTATGATTATAAACAATGAGAAATAACAATAAAATCAAATTATTAATAATAAAAAAAAAATAAATAAATAATATTAATATAAAGTAAAATGAACTTGGTGCAGGTATTCTATAGTCGACCATGATGGCAAACCATAACGTTTTTGGTTAAAAAGGAGGCCGAATAAGCACACCGCATGCATATATAATATATATAAAAGCATGTCGTATGTTTTTTAATCTTTTTAATTTACAATCACGCTCAGTGTGTGTGTTTTAATTGTTGCATAAACGAAATGAGCAATGGAATTTCAGAAGGACAACACGATAGTAAACAATACAATTGGCTTTAAGCAATGGAAAAGAGAAAAATCTGAAGAAAAAAAAAATCAGAAAAATCAACTTGAAACAGAAATATGACTTGAAGTGTCAGGCATATGAAATGCAACATAAGAAATATTTATATTTATTATTATTATTATTATATTTTTAGTTCTAGTGAAAGTGAAATTGTAGACAATCTTTTTCTTTTGTATTTAGTTTGAAACATTGCGTCGTCATTGGCGGCCAGAAATCTCATAAAGAAGTGACACCAATATTCTGTGCAAAAATTGAGCTGAAATGGGGAAATGCATGGCTGACAGTCGGCCATTTCTCATGTGCACTCAGCCAGGCAGGCAGGCAGGGAGACACTTAGAGACAAAGGGATGAAGGATAACCTAGAGAAGAAAGGCAAGTTGACGGACGCCCCCCAATGGCTATCGAAATGTTTGGTGTGCCGGTGGCACGCTTTTGGGGATTGTGCTTCTGGCACTTGGATGAGCTGCTGCTTGGCGTAAAATTTATGTTTTTTTTTTTTTTGCTAGCATAAGTGCTGGTGCGCGGTGTGGCATATGTGTCTGAATGTGAATGTGGTGGGATGTGGTCAATGTGTGTTTGACAAATTGCTTATTGTTATGGTTTTTGCTAGCATCTCGTTAAGCTATATAGACGAGCAATATAGACTGCGACTGCGACTATGACTTGTGACTTGTGGAGTGGGCCATGAACGTAGTACTCATACATACATTGAGTTCTACATAACGTATTAGGTCGACGCGCTTAATAAGTCTGCTCATTATTTTTCGGGGTCTACGTGCCGGGCACTTCACAAAAAAAAAAAAAAAGAGAAGGAAAAAAACGGAAACGTCGCGCAAATGCGGCCTCGTTAATTGTTTTGATTAATGAACGTGAGACCTGACCTCACGTGTTTTGCCATGCCCCACGAGCATGCCAAGTGCTCACAGGCAAACTCTCTCTCTCCCTTACTCTCTCTCTCTTTCTCTTTCTTTCTGTGTGTGTTTGCTGCATGTTGCCTGTGGCTAACTCTTACATCGTTTCAATTTGCAGTTGCATGCATTTTCGCCTGGTTGGCAAACGGCTTCAGTTTTACGCCAGCCTTTTGCGCCTTTGCGCCATGTGCACTTTTGCCACGTTCCCTTTACCCCCTTTCGCCATTCGCCCAGCAACTTTTGCTGGCCCAAAACTCAAAACGCAACTCGTTGTCGTTGCTGTTTATTCGATTTTGTCGTGTGCTGCATTTTCTTAATTTGCAGTTTTTGGTTGTGGCGAATAGCAGTACCTCCTCACGGCTACCATAGGTAGCTCTTCCGGTATATTCCATGCTGTTGTCCCATTGCGCGTTTATTTACTCTTTGCGTATTTTCTTTATTTATTTTTTAATTAATTTAATGCAGCAGTTTTGCGCTTCTTGCAATACACATTGCATACTTTTAGGGGGCCGTCTACATTTTGATTGCGTGCAGCACAGCGATACACGCAATCGCCTTTAGACTGAGTAAGAGAGAGAGAGAGAGAGACATACACACATATATATATATGCATGTTGTAATTAGAAAATTGTTGCACTTTGTTTATAAGCAGAGCGTTGAAGCGTTTGCAACTTGCAACATTGCTGGACAAGTATGCAATTTTACAAAAGCTGCTAAATTGAGCCATTTGCCAAGGCAGCAGTTCCAAGTGGTTTCAAAGGCTCAACTTTGCCACTGCCACCCAACCATTGGATCTTGGCATTTACTCAAATCCGTTTTTCTGTAGACATATTAAAGAGCGTGGCAAGCGGCTAATCAAGCAACGCAAGACGTGAGCTTAATGGTTGAAAAATCCAGAGGCAATAGTCGAAAAGAACTTAATTCCATGAGGCGAATCTGTTGAATTGCCACATACACACACACACACACTCTCTCTGTGTGTGTGTTGGTTGCATGAGGCAACAAACAGGATCTTAATACCACTTCAACTGGCAGCTGCCTGACAGCGTCCAGATACAAACAAGCAGCCAAACGCCATGCCATGCCATGCCTTGCCATGCCTTGCCACGAGTCGGTAAAACTCGGTAAACTCGATGACTACATACGACGACGACGATGTGTGTTGCATGCAACGCTTGACAGGCATTCAAGGCAGTACGAGTCGTGTCGCGTTGCCACGTTGCCTTGCATCGTGTGGAGAGTAGCATGTAGTATATAGTATGCTTGTCCAGTTGTTGCCCCGAATGCATTGTCCAAGCTGAGCTCAACTGGTAAGCGCGGGCGAGTGTGGCACATTGCCTTTTTGTGGCTAAGTAAGCCTTTTGCTGGGTTGTGCACTAATTGTGGGGCAACATGTTAAAATGAAATGGATTTTCATTCAACAATTGGCTTACACTCACATACACACACACACACAAACACACACATGTATACAAACAATGCCTAGCTAGCAGAGCCTCTTGGTGTAAATGAGCTAAGGGAAGTTGAGAGTTGGGCGACGTGTTTTCAACTTATGATGGATTATGGTTACGTTATCGTTCTGCGTCCTGTTACGACTATTGTTTACGTTCTGCTGCTGCTGCTGCTACTTCTGCAGTTTATTCACATTGATATGGCTCAATGTTTGGCCATAATGCCAACTACTACTGCATAATAATGCGATTGCCAGACCAGACCAGAAAAGTGCAAAAAAGGTTGAGCAGCAGTAGAAGATCAACAACAATTGAGACTGAGATTGAAGTTGTAGACTGTAGAGCAAGTCTGGGTCACTAGCATTACATAGCAGCTGCAGCTGTTGCAGCAAATCAAAACACACGCATTAACTCATTGAAAACGCTGCAAGTACCATATATGGCTGACACATGTATAATGTCCAGCAGGCAAGCGGAAGGCAAAACACAGTTAGTATATACGAGAAGGCATGTTGCAAGTTAGTTGCGGCTGCCACTTGGCGGCAATGATAACAGACACACAGACATACATACAAGGCAACAAGTAAAGGTAGCAGCAAGCAGCAGAAGCAGCAGCAGAAGCAAAACAAAAGCTAAAGCTAAATGTGGCCGACCGCCAGGACGAGTTGAAAGTCAAAATGCTGCTGGCCACAAGAACTAGTCTGTCGCAACGTCAGACTGTCGTTTAGTCTGTCTGTCTGTTTGTCTGTCTGTCGCTTGTTCGGCATTGCTAAAACGTTGTGTGTGGAGGAAAATGTTGACATGTGAAACATGAGAGAAATCAAACTGAAAAAGAGAATTATGTAGATTACGTTATTGTACATGAGAAACTCTTGTAAGGCAAAACACACACACACACACACACTTACAAAAACAGAGACAAGACTAAGAGAGAGAGAGAGAGAGATAGAGAGTAGGGCAAAAGAAAAAGAGACACAAGAGAGTTAAGCGCAAAAATGCGCAACAATGTGCAATGAAATCGAACGAACAATTGGCAAGTGGAGATCATCGTGGGAGATTTCTGTGTTTGTTGGCATCCTGCAGCAGCAGCAGCAGCATGCGGTATGCGGCATGTGGCATGTAACAGTCGAAAATGACAACTTCGTTGACGCTAGCATCATTGCCATAGAACAGCAATAGCTTGGGGCAGCAACATAAAAAGAAACATGTAAAAAAAAATAACAAAAAACAAAGAAGAAAACAAACAAAACGAAAGAGTAAACATATAGAAAAAAACAAAAAAAAAAACAAACACACAAAGGACATGGACATGAACGACAAGCATCCTGGCGAGTGCCATTGACGTTGGCAATGGCGATGGCGTTGGCGTTGACGTTAGCTGTGGCAGTAGCACTGCTAGTGGCTGCCTCAATTGCGGACATGCCACAGCTCACGAGGATGCTTACATGTAAAATCACTGAAAAATTCTGTAGCAACAGCAACAGCAACAGCAACAAGCAAGTCCGAGAAGTACGAGAGCAGCTTGCAAAGAGAGAGTGAGAGAGACGCAAAGAGATGATAAGCGACGTAGAGAGAAAAGTGTTTTTTTTTTTTTTTTTGGGGGGGATTGTGTGAAGCAACCGAATGAATGAACAGGGAAAACACAATTTAGCAGAAACAAATACACAAACAACAAATCAAAAAAATATAAAAAAAAAAAATAAAAAATAAAAATACAGAAACGAAAAGAAAAGAAATGAAAGCAACATTGAAAAAAAAAAAATAAAAATGTAAAAATAGAAATAGAAAAATAACAAAAAAAAAATGAGAATATAAAACGATGGCAGCACTTTTTATTGAGCAGACATTAAGAAAAAATAACAAAGTCAACAGCTACAGCAACAACAACAGCAACAACAGCAGCAACAACAACAACAAACAGCTATGAATGCTCTATAGCATAATAGCAAGAGCATTGGCACCAGTCAGCGGCAAGCATCCTACGACAACAAAAGAAACCAACAAATCCATGCAAATCGGATTTTGTGATTTGGCTGCTGCTGTTGCTGTTGCTGCTGTTGCTGCTGCAACATTTTTAAGTTACTTTTTTTTTTTTTTTGTCTTTCTTTTTTTTTTTTGTGCATTTCCATTTAGTTTCAAGCCAGCCAGAGGTCTTCTGCATGCACACACACACATACATATATATTCTCACTTCCCGCACATCACCATCTTTTGCACTCTATACTCTTCATATCCCTTTGCTGTTATTTGCTTTGGCATTCAGCTTTGGCAACAATTGCAGCCAAGCGGCGGCCTCTCCAAGGCACTGCTCGTTAGCGCCGCCGGCATCCAGTTCCATTCCTTCAAATGCTGCTGTTGCTGCTGTTGCTGCTGCTGTTTGCTGTTGCTGCTGATACTTCTCTGCCTGGTCATTCTCTGGGGTCGCATTAGCTGCAGCACATCAATACGTATATTTTGTATTCGTATTCGTTTTAGTATTCGTTTTCGTATTCGCATACATATCGAGTAGGTGGCCCTGGGGCGCATGTTGTTAGGCGTATTTATAAATGTTATTACGTATACGCTACGTATACGTATGGGTTGCTCCAATTTTAAAGGCAAACACAATGACTATAAGAATAGCATATAAGGCTAGCTTAACCATGTTCTATACTCTATGCTCTATGCTCACTGCTTTCACTGTCAACCCTAATGCAACATTTTCAAATAATTGGCAGCAAAAAAAAAACATTTTCTAAAGATGCTTCTATGTCTTTTCTACTTGTCCCTCAACAACAACAACAACAATTTCTATATCCTTTATATAAAAATTCAATATTAATCAGTTGAAAAGATTTCTTTTGTGCTTTAGTTTAGTTTATCTAAAAAAATTAATTAACTGTTTTAATTAACTAGCATTGCTGATGAATCTCTATAGATAAAAAAGATCTTAGAACTGCCAAAAAGAATTTTCAATTCAATTGAAAAACATTTTTTTGTTAACTTTATGCTGATGTTTGCTGTTAATGCAGGAAACAAGAAACAAGAGCAACACAACAAACAAGATAACAAAAACAAAACATTAAATGACATCAGCTATCAGCTATCAACTCTTGTCAAGCAGCATCCAGTTACATATTCAAGCTTCTTCTTCTTCGTTCTGTTGCCTTCATAGTGCTTCTTTTATGCCCACAGCATGTCAAGTGTTGGTAAGCTCGTCAGCATTGCCGCTGGCAGTTTCAGCAGCAGCAACAGCTACAGCAACAGCAACAGCTATAGCATCAGCTTCAACAAGATGTGGCATGCATTATGAATTAAAAATGTTGCTTAGCAGCGCCACAAGGATATAAATGATGCTTCGCTTGTTGGCTTATAAAATGCTTTCTCTTTCTCTTTTTTTTTTCATTCTATCCGCGCATTGTTTTCCGCTTTCTCTTCTTTCTACCTGACTGTGTGAAGTGGCACGCGTTTTAAAGTTTGAGTAGCACTTCTTTTTGCGTATTGCCTGCCAGTTGGACCGCCCATTGTGCGATATCCTGTTGCTTGATCCGTTACCTGCTTGTATTAAGGCTAAGTTAACCTATAGCAGTTTTACTAAGTTAAATTCACAGTTTAAGCTTACGACTGAGCTGTGCATTTGTGTAAAAACAGTTGTAGATATAGGCTTAAATTATTTTGTAATATAATAAAAAAAAACAACATTAGAAATTTAAACTTTATTTCATTGAATGAGAAAAAAAAATTTTAAGATTTTTATTTTTATATTAAATATTTTATTGAATAATCTTTTAAAAATAAAAATTGTTATAAAACATAATTTTGCATTTTTTCTAAATCGTACTAAAGAATTTACATAGATTTTTCTCTAATTAATTACGAATACGTAATTTATAATATGTTAATATGCTGAATTAATTAAAATAAATTATTTAAAATTTTATCATGTAAAATAAACATAAGGAATATAAATAATTAGTAAAAAATATTTTGAATATTTTAATTTTTATATTTAAAATATTTAATAAATTATTAAAAACCAAATTTTTGCATAAAAATTAATTAATTTTATTTTGAATTTTCTTTTCGAAATCTTTACTAAATAATTTGCTTACTATTTTTTTCACATTAATTACGTATACGTATTTTTTTTTATATATTAATGCGCTTAAAGAAATTTTAAAGAATTAATTAAAATTAATTATTCACAATTAATTTCTTCACTAATCTTCACAAAAATAATTTGCTTTCTAAATTTTCTTATATTATATATGTATGTGCTTAATGATATTTTAAAGAAATTAATTAAAATTAATTATTTAAAATTTATTTTTTTTTTATATTTTTTTAATTAGATTTATATTCAAAATCTAAAGAATTAATAACAGAAATTGTATATTAAAAACTAAATTTTTGAATAAAAAATAATTAATTTTATTTTGAATTTTCTTTTAGAAATCTTTACTAAATAATTTGCTTACTATTTTTTCTCATTAATTAATTTATTAATTTATTTTTAATTAATTTTAATTTTTTATATATTAATGCGCTTAAAAACTTTTTAAAGAATTAATTAAAATTAATTATTCAAAATTAATTTCCTCACTAATCTTCACAAAAATAATTTGCTTTCTAAATTTTCTTATATTATATATGTATGTGCTTAATGACATTTTAAAGAATTAATTAAAATTAATTATTTAAAATTTATTTTATTTTTTTTATATTCTTTAATTAGCATTATATGCAAAATCTTAAGAATTAACAAGAGAAATTGTATATTAAATGTAAATTAAATTTAATTCTCATTGCTTTTCTTTCTCTTCTTCAATTAGCTTATGCATATGCGTATACGTAATATTCATTTCAATTTCAATTTTTTATTTTCATTTTATGATTTCACTGCTTACGCCGTCATTTGCCTTATGCAAATTCAAACTCAACATTTTATCTGTAATTTTAGACATTAGAAAAGAAATAAAATAAAATATAAAGAAAACGAAAAAAAAAAACAAAAAAAACTGCTCAGAGCATAAGCAGCTTAAAGTTGAAGTTAATTTATACACAAAAAAAATAAAAAAAAGAAATGGCACAGAGCAAGAGCAATAACAAGAAAAAGGGAATATGAGAGCTACGTATGCTATACTATACTTTATAAGTACGACTATGTGTAGAGGCACTTGAGTAGCACAAATGTTGAGCTCTAGATTTGAAAAGAGGTTTTTCATTTCGTGGGCTTAATTACAGCTTTGGCTTGGGCTTTCGCTTGGGCTTTCGCTTGGGCTTTATCTTGGCCTGCAATTGCAATTGGAACTTGGCTGCATATGTGACCCACTTCCGGTGCCACAAAGGGGTCTCTAAATTGCAAGGAAGACGACGATGATGTACATTATATAAAGATGATGATGATGATGATGATGAGAATGATGGCAGGCAACGACAACGACAACGACAGACGTTTGCTATGTCACATAAATAGGCTTAGTGACGGCATCAAAAGCGAGGTGTGAATGTTGTGGCTGTTGTGACGCCGCTGACAGGCTCAACACTCTATGCGTATATGCTGAGGCTGTATGTTGAGATTTGTCATGACATTTGTTTTGCGAGCCGTCGTCGTCATCTGACTTCATTATGCAGACGCCTCGGTCTCCAAAGTTGGCCTTATTTCGCCTATCCCTTTTTTTGTTTTTTTTTTGTTTTTTATTTTTAAATCTTGGCTTATTTTTAGCATAATAAATTTCATATGCAAATATTTATGTAGTGGTTCGCACTCTCTCTGTCTCTTTCTCTCTCTCTCTCTCTCTTTTACTCTTACAATATTCGTCTCATATCATGCGCTAGGAACACAAGCTTGTCGAGTGGCGTTCGTGTTGTTGCCATAATGCATATGAAGCTCCATAGAGAACGCACACGCAAGCAGTTCTTGCTCTATGTGTCTGTGGCTGTGTCTGTGTGTGTTTGCTTATTTGGGTGCGCAACGGGACAACAAGTAGCTCATAACGTAAAAACAGCATGAAAACAACAACAGCAACAACAGCAACAGGAGCAACAACAATAAGAACAATATGATGAAAAGGTAACGGCAACGCCAGCTGCCGGTTTCAGTCATAAGCCTCCAAAAACAATGCCCGGAAATGAGGTGCACACATGCATTTATACACTCACACACACAGACAGACTGGCATAGAGACACACATAGTAGTATTACATATACATATGCATAGCTGCAACATGACATCGGCATGTTTTGCACAGTGCGAAAATTCGCTTTCATTTACAGTGCGACGACAACAACACACAGACATTTTGCAGTTGCAGTTGCAGCACATGTATATATGTGGCACACATCATGATGCTTAACCAGCTTGTGTTCAACTTATTTTTCGGTGAAAACCTGTTTTCCAGAGTTTCACTACGTTTCGTACGTTCATATGTACGTTTCGGGTCACCTATTATTGCAGCAATTTT
The DNA here is from genome assembly GCA_037044475.1 of Zaprionus obscuricornis. Classification (NCBI taxonomy): domain Eukaryota; kingdom Metazoa; phylum Arthropoda; class Insecta; order Diptera; family Drosophilidae; genus Zaprionus; species Zaprionus obscuricornis. Next base: position 157,896 of record JBAMBR010003323.1, on the reverse strand, counting down.
ATGCCATTTGCACCTTGTACGACCAAAATGTTCTCATTCACATTCCCCTCCTCTGCTCTCTACACTCTCTCTACTCTCTGCCCTTTTGTATACTTGTTCTCTTGTTGTTAGTATTCCCTCTTGTAGCTATAAGCTAAATTAGCTTGGTAATAATATTATGCCGACAAATTTTATGCTGCGACCATTTTGTAAATTTTGTGATGCTTGTATTTTTATTTTTGTATTTTGATGTTTGCGAGCAAGCAAAACTCTAAGAAATGTTCTGTGCATAAAAATGGGCGCAACTTTTCAATTTTGCCCCAATGCACAGCATGTATTTAACTCAATGTATGACTGAGCGTGTGTGTGTGTGTGTGCATGTGTGTGTGTGTGTCTTTGTGTGTTATGCAAATATTTCACCTGCCTTGACGTCTAGCCAAGGCATTGTATGTTGAATTGTGCTCATATGAATGTGAAGTAAACCAACTCTGAACGTTATACTATATATGATATATATATATATATGATATATATATGTGTGTGTGTGTACGTGGCTTCATATTTAAATAACCGTTATACTTGCCTGTCAAATTTTTCATTTAAAGTTTTGGCATTGCGTTACCGGCACTCTGATTATTCTGCTACCTTAACAACATTTCCCCTCACACACACACATGCATATATACATCGTCGCACACTGTTAGACACGCCCCTATGGCAGAGGTACAAGACCTCAGCATGCAAACTTTTCCATTTTCCATTTCCATATCGTTTGCCGCTCTGGTTTTATCCCTGCTCTCTCTTAAATGTCTACATGGCCGCATAGCGACATAAAAAAGGTGAACCAGCAGCTAACCTCTTCACCTCGCAACATTACCATTGCCCCGCACCATTCCTTCATTTTGCTAGGGATTGAGTTTTGAGTAAATAATGGAAAGTGAGTGAGGTTTTTCATATTGTCCATCCAGAGGCAGTGTATGCCAGTTGGCATCTTGTTAGCATCTGTATTTATTTATGCTGCAACTGCAGGCTGAATATGGATTGAAGATAAATACAATATGCTGCATGTGTAGCAGCAGTAGCAACAAATTGAATATTAGATTTAATTCAAATTTATTTTTCTTATCTAGACTAAAATCATCATAGATTTCGATTTAGTTAGTATATATATATATATATATATATATATGGTATATATTGATTTTAATATAGTGAGAAAATAAAATTTGACCGTGTGGCATGAAGTACATTTATATGTTAATATAGATTTTATTTATTTATTTGTAGTTGTTTGAAAAATGTTTTACAAAATAATCAAATATACATATACATCATACACATATACGAGTACGTTTTGGTTTTTTGGGTTTTTTGTTTTTCTAGTTTCACATATACATATACATTGAATGCAGAAAAATGTTCATTTTGTGGGTTATCATTACTTTTAACTGTTGAGTTTTTATTTTTTTTTTTTTTGTTTTGGAAAAGTAGACTTGCTCTTCATCATTATCATCATCATCTTGTAATTCTGTTTTTATCATTTTCTGCTGTGGTTTATATTTACGCAAAATAACTAAAATATCATTAAATATATATGTATGTATTAACTAAATTTTATTTTTTTGTAAATTACACATATAAACGCACATATACAATTATATATTATATATATATAGATATAGTATATACTAGAACATCTATATCATTATCATATTATAGTATTTACTTATCAAGTTTTTATTTTATTTTATTTTTGGTTTTCTTTTCTTTTCGACTCTAGAATGCTGAAAGGAATCTTTTGGTGTGTGTGTGTGTGTGTTTATGGGGAGGGATGTGAAGAAAAGAGGAATGTAGATTGCAGAATATAGAATGCAGAATGCAGTATGGAATATTTTTTGCTGAATATAGCAATATTCTTGCAATGAAATTTTATTTTTTATTTTTATTTTTTTTGCAAATATTGTGTTTATATGGCGAAGAATGTCTTGCAGACTGTTTTGCTGTTTATTTTATTTTTTTCTTTTATTTTTGTTCTTATTATTTTGAATAATTCAAATATTACTTAATTCCATATGTAAATTTCTTTTTCTCTTTAATTTTTTTCTTTGTTTTTTTTTTTTTTGTTGCCATTCATGTGTGTAATTAGTATAAGTATATATATAGTATATATACTAAATACAAATACATACATATCTGTGTCACACTATTTTAATTTAATTATAAGTACGTTCGCCTGCCTTGCTGTTTTTGTGCATTTGGCCATGAGTTTTAATTAAACATACAATTTTTTTTTCTTCTTTTTTCTTTTTGTTTCTTTTTCTTTCATACTTTTTTTTATATATTTTTTTTTATTATTTTTCAGTTTTGTTTTTTTTTATTTAATTTTTCTGAATTGTTTTATTGGCAGCCCTTCGTGCATTCAATAGATTTTATTTATTTATTTTTTTAATTAAATCTTTTAAAAGCTGTTTGAGTAAATTGTTTATATTTTTTTTGTTTCATTTTTTTATTTTTCTTAAATTCAATTTACGTGTTTACATACATTATTTATAATTTATATTATTTATATATTTGTAATTTATGCAGCTGCTTTTATTACTATATATTCATTTTTTTTTATATTTAAAATACTCATTAATTCATTTTCATTTTCATTTCATTTCATTTTGACTAGAGTTAATATTTTGCCTAGCTTGAAATTTGCTAAAAATTATATTATACAGGGTGCTACTTGAGAAGTTTGACTGTAAACGCAAATATTACGATAAAATGGTGCCTGCTGTTTATTAAGCAATATTTTGTTTTTTTTTTATTGAATATTTTTTTTTTATATATAAGTTTTTCTTATGTTTAGACTAGAGCTTTGCGTTTCTTTTTTTAATATGTATTTTTTTTGTGGGTGCATATTATTTACAAAAAAAAAATAAATAATAAAATATAACAAATATTGGAATATTGTAAGAAAAACAACCTTGACGACACCCTGTTTTTTTCTTCTTCTTCTTCTTTTTTTTTTAAATATATTTAAGTTAAATTAATTATATGTATTTTTATTTATTATAGAATATATGTATTATATATAATTTGCTAAATATGCATTACTTGGCATTTTTTGTTTTTTAAGCTGCAATTCAATTTTATTTTTCCTTTTTTCTTTTTCTTCAATATTTACACTTAGACTAGAATCAAAAGCATTTAACTGCAAGTGTATTTATGTATGTTGGTGTGTGTGTGTGTTTAGTTTATATGTACAAATCAAAGTAATGTAATTAACTAGCTTTTTATATATTAGAGCATAATTTTTGCATATGCTACTTAGTATGTTACTTACATATTTTAGTTACTTGTTCTACATGCAGACATCAAAAATAGCAAAAAGCTAGAAAAACTGCGATTTTTGCTTTTAGATTTTTTTTTTTTTTGAATATTTATATTACCATCATCATCTAATGCATATTGAATAATTGGCTATGCTTTTTCTTTATTTTTTTGGTTTTATTTTTTTTTTTTTTGTGGTTTGAATGTTAATTAAATTAACATATAGAAGTACAAGTACAAAGAGACAAGTACAAATACAAGAAGTATAAGTTCATGTACTTCAAGTATTTTTATAATTATAAGTTATAATTTTACTTGTTTTATGTCACGCATAATACACATACACTAAAGCATTTTGTATTAATTTTGACATAAATATCATTTTCAGATATTTTTAAGATACAAACTCTATGTATAATTTATATTTCTTTTATATTTTATTTATTTATTTTTGTTTGTTTTTTATTTTATTAATTCATATTTAGTTTTATTTATTTAATCCATTGTTTCGTCTGTTTTCTTTGGTGCAGTTTGATGCCTACTCCTAAAAGTATGCAATAAAATCTATTTACACTTAAATTTCGAGTGCTGAGGAGTTGAAATGTTGCAATGTATCTTTGTATGTTTGTATGTTTTTCTTTTTCTTTTTGTTTATTTTTATTATAATATAGAATGCACAGTTTTCTTATGCTATTACATTGATTGTATCGTATATACTTATATGGTTCCTTTTATGTTACTTTTGCCTTTTAAATTTTGTTTTTTTTTTTTTGTTTCTTTTAACTTTTCATTAAAGTTTTTTTTTTTTTTGTTTTTTACTTGTAGAATATGTTTCATCAGATTGAGAAATATGGAAAAAATGTTGTTTGTTGCATAATTGTTATAAATATATGTATGTATGTATGTCTCTTATTTAGCTAGTTACAAGTCGAGCTTTTATACCGGCAAATTCTCCATAGACATACATAGTACTAGCTATGTTTATGCCATTGATAATTGTTTTTTTTTGTGATAACTAATAAAAAAATAAAAGCCATCAATATTATTTTCTTTATTTATTTTTTGTTTTTTTTTTTTGTTGTTTTTATACTATTGGCGGTGAAATTCGTTACTTAAACCACAAATTAAAACTAAAGTGATATAAAATTTAAGCCATGATTAATCTAAGCAACAGTGTGGCAGCACTTAATGTAATAATGCTTAGCTTCTGTCGATTAATAGCGCCGCTGCCATAAAATGTAACACTCAGATCTCGCATCTCGTTATCTAAAATGGAAAAAGAAAAAAAAATAAAATAAAGAAAAGAGAAAAAAAATGAAATTGAGATTTAATTAAATGCATTTAAAATTTATGCATATGCTAGAGTATTTTATATTATTTATATATTGATAAATATAATATAAATTTTATTATACACACACTAAGTATACAGATATACATATATATATATGTATATATATTTATGACATATTATAATTGTAAAAACTCTCTCGATAACGCATCGAAAAAATATATTTGAAATATTTTTAATAAGCAGTTATAAAAACGAGAATTCTTTGTTCATGCAATACAAAATGTTTTTAAATGTTGCAAATGGTTTTTTTTTTCTTTTTCTTTTTTTTTTTATTTATAACAATGCAAACGCAAACATGAATTCAGATATATATATGTATGTATATATATATGTGAAAGAAATTGAAATATTCGTTTTATTCATTTAAAGCGATGTTTCTGCTTCATATTTTTTTTGTTGGTTTGCAGCAACAGCAGCTTTTGCAAATTGAACAGAAATAGTATTTTTCCGCAAAATGCTTGGTAAACTGCTAACACACAGACACACACATATACACACATGTACAGTCATACAAAAGGCACACACACACACACATATATATCTATTGAAATACCTATAAATATTGTATATGTATTTGCCATTTGTTGGAATTTTATTTTTATTTATTTACTTTTTTAGTTTTTAGAAGCAGCAGCAGCAGCAGCGAAAACAAAATATTGAATCTTTTATTTTATACAAATGCATTTTGATGAAATAAAAATCATGCAAAATAGAAACATGCAATGAAAGAGAGTGAAAGTTAGATAGATAGAGAGAGAGATAGCTAGAGAAAAAGAGAAAATGATTTGCAAAGCGATTTAGTTTTAAAAATAAGCGAAGCAGCGATAGAGAAAGAAAGAGAAAGTATGATATAGATAGAGAGAGAGATATAATGAGAGAAAGATAGAGCAAGAGAGTATGCGAGAAAGAGAAAGAGAGAGAGAGAGAGAGAGAAAGAGAAGACTAACCTGACTGACCATGATTTAAGAATGTTGACAGATCGACAAGTACATCTGCAATTGATATTGTTGATCAGTCAATAGATGAATAGATGCGATAGTTTGCCGATAGTTTGGCGATAGCAATAGTTATAGTTGTGTAATAGTTGCAAATGTGAAATGTTAAAATTAAATCAGCTAATTAAATATTTGCATAATGTATGTGTGATATGTATGATAAGTTATAACTTAATTGGCTTCCGCATTGCCAATGGACAAATGGCCAAAATGGTCAAAATGGTCAAATGGTCAATTGACATTTAAATCAAATCCATGACCGCAAAATACATAAATCATTAACGCTTTAATTGCAATACACAATCAGGGGAAAAAAGTTTACTTTGCTCACTCAAGTGCAGCATGACGAAACGACGATGACGACGATGACGATGACGACGATGAGAACGATAACGATGACGACGAATTCAATGGACAGTTTGACTGTTGAACAGTTGGACAGACAGGATATTGAACGAGGTCATATCCTGGCATGGCATGGCGTGGCACGGCATAGCTTGCCAACAGCAGCATGCAGCTCATTTTGTGTAAGCCGCCAATTAAAATGGTCAAACGTGCGACATCTGTCAATAATGACAAATGAGCATTTTACCATTAAAGTACCGAGAGAGAGAGAGAGAGAGAGAGAGAGAGTTCAGCGAGAAAAACCAAATGACGAATACAACGTTATTGAAATCGCAAAAAGCAAAAACGACAACTGTAGCTTGGCTCGAGCTTATAGCACACACAGAGCTCACCTGGTGGTTGCACAGAATTCAATGGTAATTGCAATTGCAGTATTGCTGCGCGCAGAAGAAACAGGTGACAAAGTAGAAGAAAGAGAGAGAGAGAGAGAGAGCGAGAGAGTGAGAGATAGAGAAATGTAAGTTGAGGGCGATTTAAATGAAAAGTTGATAGCCAAGGCAACGACAAGATATTCTCTGACGATGCTCAACGTTTTTAATGAAACTCCATGGATTGCTGCTGCTGCTGTTGCTGCTGTCCCAATTGGCCAGTTCACTGCATGTATCCATTTTATCTCTCTCTCTCTCTCTCTGTGTGTGTGTGTTGTATGACAGCTGTCGATGTGAAATGTGCTAAGGGTTTTCAAAAACTTATTCATATTTGATGCGCCTGCCATCGACATGTAGCTCCAACACACTTTGACATTATCTAAAACATACAAATCTCATGTAACTATGCTGTCAAAGGCAGCAGCAGCAGTAACAGCAGCTTGAAGCAGCGGCGACTCAGCAGCAGCAGCAGCAGCATCCGTAATATTGAGAAACTTTTACACAAGGCATTGACATCGTTGACGTGTTCTCATTTTGTTGCCAGCAACATGTACAAGTCATTGCTTGACACTTTTAATAGACAGAAGACGACATTGGACAAAACTGGACAATTTGGACAAGTGAACAAGCAGCAGATAATGTCAGATAACGTGCAATATGTTTGTTGTCAGTATGTTGCAACTATATTGCATGTGTTGCATGCTGTAAACAGTATAGCTAATCTATTGGGGCATCTATGTCTGTCTGTCTCTATGTTATATGTTATAGTATGTTATGTTTTCTTGGTCATCTTGGCCTCAAAGCAGCAACAGTAACAACATTGAAAAGTTCATTTTATATGCAATTCTTAAACATTTTTGATACAAATCTTATTTCAACTTGTCAACATGTTGAAATTCATTTGGTCAACGTTTAGCAGCGTAACATAAGAATATGCATAGCCATAGCATATCTGTCGAATTACCATATAAATTCACATACTGTCAACATAAACTATAGACAACCAACAAATTGTCAATTGCGGCGCCAACGAAAATGCTAGCAAAATTTTTATAATGAACACAGACACAGCCAGCAAAAGCAGGCAAGCAACCAACAGACCAACCAACCAACCAGACGCGACAATTGGTCACCCTGTCGAGTTCAACTACTTTGCTCGTCAGCTAATGTTTTCACTGTACGCTGCTGCTGCTATGGCTGTCACGGCTGCCATCGACTGTCATTGCGTCTTTTATTGCCTGCGGTTTTTGGTGGCACAAAAACCATAACGTCACTTGTGATTTTGTGTTCGATGTTTCTCGTTTCTCGTTTTTATTGTGTTGCGCTAAACAAGCGACAATAACAAGCATTGCAGCAGCACGCATGCAATGCAACGTTGCAAACGTTTTGCCGCATTTACCACACACTGCAGCACACCTGTGTGTGTGTGTGCATACAGCTCCCCAAAATTTTCAGCACCTGCCAACATTTGAGTTTTTTTTTTTTTGGTTTACTTTAGCAACGGCATCGGCATCGCTTCTAAAATAGGTTTTTGTGCTTGAAATGTTAGCCTCACCGGACGCGTACGCACAATTCACGTAATAGCATTGCGGTTCGGCGACAAATACAAATGTAAATACACCAATACACACACACACACACACATATACACACACACATATACACAGCCAACACTTATACTATTGCGTGCGTTTGAAGGATGCATTGGCTAAATCCGATTTTTAAGCGAAACATTTTGAATGCAATTTTTTTTTTTTTTTCCTCGTTTGCAAAGGAAATCCATTTACATTTGCAATAGAAACAGCAACAACAACAACAACAGCAACTAGAACCGTTCAAAGTTACAAGGAGATTATAGTATACTGTATATAGTATAGCTATATATACTATACTATATATACGACTGTAACTGTAGATAGACCAGCAATGCATGAGGCCAATGAACGCCATCAGTCGTTAGCAGCAAAGCTTTAAAAGCACTAAAAAAAAAAAAAAAAAAAAATTCACTACGCAAAATGTTTTTAAAATTTAAAATAAAAAAAAAAAAATGTTGAAAAATAATTTAATTTAAGCTCCACTGGCAAAATATTTAAATTTTACGGCTAATGCTAAAAAATTTTAGTCACAAAAAAAAAATTAAATTTTTAATAATTTTACATTTTTTTTTCATTTTCATTTATTTAATTTTTTTTATAATTTTTTGCAAAATATTTAAATTTTACGGCTGAATAAATTCTAATATTAAAATTTTTAATCACAAAAAAAAATAAATAATTTTTAATAATTTAAAAATTTTTTTTTTTTGTTATTTGAAATTTTTTATAATTTTTTGCTGTAATTTTTGCAATAAAATCGGGAAAAAAATTATATTTTATTATAATTGTATTTTATGTTTTGTGCCACAATTATTTATATATTTTATTTTTATTTATATAATATAAAAAAAATTTATTTTATTTTTGTCTCACAAATTTTTATACAAATCAAATAATTTTTTTTTTTTTTATTTCAAGCTTTTTTGCCATAATTATTTATATAACATAAGAATTTTTTTTATTTTTTTTTTAAATCTCAAATAATAAATTTCTTGATTTTTTTTTTTTTTTGAAATTTTTTTCCAGCAAATTTGGCAATGCTACAAATTGCATTGTAGCAGGACAGTGTGCGCTGTATAGCAATGTGCAAAGTTGGCATAGTATTCTATACAGCTACTCGAAATAGTTAGCAAAAATATCTGTATGTGGTGCATTGCAAAAAAAAAAAAAAAGTTTGTTGCATGGATTTTTCAATGTGTGTTTCTCTTGCTTTTTTTTTTTGTGTTTTTGGCGTTACAAAATGCGGATTTAGCCGCGTCGTACATTGTTGCAGTAGGCAACTTGTTGGTTTTACAAATTCAGCTAGCAATTCTTTTTGCTGCATATATGTCTGACTGCATGTGTGTTTGTGTGTGTGTGTGTGTGTGTGTGCATGACAAACATGCAGTTAACTTGGGGTCAAGTTGTCACAAGGGCGCGAAGAGGTTAGGTTACCGCGTTAGCCACTTAAAGCTTACTTTTAAAGTAAGTAATACCAAGTACATATTACTTGTGTCTATCTCTGTCTCTCTCTCTCTCTCTCTCTCTCTCTCTGTGTGTCTGTGTAAGTACTTCAAATAATGCAGTTGCTTCTTTTGTATATTCACAGCACTTGCGGCAAACTTTCAGCAAAGGCAACAGCAACAGCAACAGTATCACCGTTGCACTGCAACTGTGCAATGCGACTTTTTCTCAACGTCTTGTTTTCGGCGCATTGTGGGACCAGCACTTTACATAAACATAACATTCACGTTGAGAATTCGCATTACACATCTTGCAAACAGCAATAGCAACATCAGCAGTAGCAGCAGCAGCAGTCTACGCACATATGCACGTACATAATATACAAACATTTATATGTATGTGTAATTTTTTTTTGCCGCTCTTCATGTGCTTATTACGCTGCTACTACAAAACTTGCAGCAAGTGCGTGTGTGTGTGTGTCTTGGTAAACTTTGCAACTTGCATGCAAGCAAAAAGCGATGTTGCTGCTGTGTTGTTTGGGGGGTGGGGGGGTTGGTGCCTTTGGTAAAGCATTCCCAGCGGCAACACAAAAGCTTCAAACGCATATACAGACGCAGTACTATAATAATGTAAAGAGAGAGCGAGAGAGAGAGAGAGAGAGGGAGAGCTAGAGAGTGAGAGAGGAAGAGACTGGTGAGTAATAAGAAGCAACAGCAGTGCAGTAAGAGTGAGATACAGATACGATGGACAAGTAAATTGAAAGTTTGAGCTGCGCTCAACAGACAAACGATGGCAGTCGGAGGGGGAGGACAGGCAGTCATGGCAGACACAAGATGCGATACGAAGGGGGAGGAAGGCGGCAAGTCGCGTTCGTTCTTGTTGCCGTTCTAGAGTAAGAGTCCACTTTGTCATCCTTTGAATGTGTCGCGCATTTGTTGCTGTTACTGTTGTTGTTGTTGAATGCTATTGCCATTGCTATTGCTATTGCCATTGCTTCTGACTAGTCCTCAGTTGGCAGTTTCAGCAAGTTTTACGCAAGTTTCAACGAGTCTTTCATTTTCTGATATTTCTTCTAGCCTTCTTCTTCTTCTTCACAAGCTTTGCCTCGCTGTCGTCTCTCTTACTCTTGTTGCCACACACACACACACACACACAGTGGCACAAAACTGCAGCGACCGCCTGTCCACACACATAACACTCGTTGCTTTAGTTTATGTTGTAATTTTATTTAACTTCGCTTCGTTTTCTACTTCTTCTTCTACTTTTTATTCTTCTTCAATTTTTTTTTTTCTCTTATTTTTTCTTTTGTGCTTTATGTCGAGTATTTTTTCGCGTGCACAAAATGCATTATTTTTTATGTCTCCATGTGCCGTTAGTAGACAGAGAAAGACAGTTTGTGTCTCTGTATGTGTATGTGTCTGTGTTTGTTTTGTGTTTGTGTATATGTTGCCCCTGAGCCGCACTCTAACCTAGTGTTGTGTTGAGTATCTGGTGTTAACTACACACAAAAGCCACACACACACAGAGAGAAAGAGAGAGAGAGAGAGAATGTATGATGTAAATAGTTGCATACCTCTGTTTGACTACTATTGCTATCTCTGTTGCACGCTACGCAACGAAATAGTGAAACGCCAAATGATGACAGCAAAACAAACCAACAACAACAAGAAGCAGAAGAACCACAACAACAACAACAACATCAATGACTATAACTATGAAAATAGCACAGCACACACAGCACGGCAGTACATTAAAAAAGTGTCATAAAAGTTAAATGCTCTTAAAGAGCAAGCAAGCAAGCTAGCTGCTTGCCTATATATTTTTCTCTCTCTCTCTCTCTCTCTCTCTGTCACTGTCTATCAGTCTGTCTGCCTATCAACGTTTCTCTGTCCAAGGTAAATCGAAGTTGTATACTATATGCCATTTGGTAGCTAAACTATTATAACATGCGAGATACTCGCCATCATCATATCATACTAAAATTTATATTTACTTTCATATCTAGCTCGCATCTAAATGTTTCTAGATCTTTATATAGACAAACATTTGCTGCTTTCAAATTATTTATTTTTTCTTTTTTTTTACACAATTGAAAAGAATATTGCATGACAACTGTATGAAAATATTATCAGATTTACCACAAAACTTTATTAGAATATTTTCAAAAGCATTAAATAAAAAAAAATAAATAAAAATATTTAAATAAATAAAAATATTTAAGCATATTATATGCATAAAAAATAAAAAAAAAAGTAAATAAATAAAAATAAACAAAAATTTAAAATTTTTTTTATTTGCAAAAAATTAATTTAAGCAGATGAAAAACTAAAATAGAAAATTTCTAAAAAATAATTTTATTCAAATAAAATTTTTATATTTTTATTGTATTTATTTATTTTTATTATTTTTCATTATTTTTATTTTATTTATTTTTTATTTATTTAATTTTTTTATTTTTCATTATTTTTATTTTTTTTCGGTTATTTTTATTTATTTTTCTTTCTTTTTTTACACAATTGAAAAGAATATTGCATGACAATTGTATGAAAATATTATCAGATTTACCACAAAATTTTGTTAGAATATTTTCCAAAGCATTAAATAAAAAAAAAAAATAAAAAAATAAATAAAAATATTTAAGCATATTATATGCATAAAAAATCAAAAAAAAAATAAATAAATAAAAATAAAGAAAAATTTAAAATTTTTTTTATTTGCAAAAATAATTTTTTTAAGCAGTTGAAAAACTAAAATAGAAAATTTCTAAAAAATAATTTTATTCAAATCAAATTTTTATAATTTTATTGTATTTATTTTTTTTTATTATTTTTATTTTATTTATTTTTTATTTATTTTTTTTTTCATTATTTTTATTTTATTTATTTTTGATTTATTTTTATTTTTCATTATTTTCCTTCTTTTTTTTTGCTGCATAATTTTGCAAGCGACTTAGGCAATTTGTGTGTTTGTTTTTTTTTGCTGCTCATTTTTGTTTTTTTTTTAGCATTTCGCTTTCAATTTATTTTCGACAAATTTTTGCTGAATCAACGTATTGAAAATTTATTTATTTTTTTTTTTTTATTATTTTTTCGTGTTTTGTTTTTGTTATTTTTCGCATTGTGAAAATGTAATTTGCAGTTGCTTTAACCTGAGACAGACTGAGAAATGAATGTAGACAGAGAGTGAGAGAGAGAGAGAGAGAGAGAGTGAGGCATACATATAAATGTTTGTGGCAAATGCAAATGTATGTAATTGTGCTCAAGGACAGACAGTAGGACAAAGCGTACAAAGCGTACATAATGGACAGACATAAGAGAAGAAGCAGCAGTAGAAGCAGATGAGAGACAGAGCGAGAGTGCATACATATGTAAACTGTTCACTCTTCACTGTTAACTGTCTTTTTTTTTTTTTTGTTGCTTGTTTGTTTGTTTGTTATTGTTGCTGCTGTTGCTGTTGCTGTTGTCTGCGACGAAAACGCTCAATTGGCGTTTTCTTTTAGTGGCATGGACAGCAAAACATGCCACATGCCACATGCCACAAGCAAAAGTAGCATAAACAGAAGCTGCTATCTTACATTGCCTCGCATACTCTCTCTCGCTCACGCTCTCTGTCTCCCTCTCTCTCTCTCTCTCTCTGTCTATTTCGCTTTCATCTAGTGGCGTCCAATGCTATTCTACTTGCAGCGCACGTTGTCCAGGTAAATGAACTGCTAATAAGTATGTGTGTGTGTGTGTGTGTGTGCGTGTGTGTGTGTTGAAGCACGCTGTACGTTGCAGACTATAGTCGAGTGTGCGCTTGTTTGTCCTTTAGTAGTTGCTTGGCTGTTAGTGTTTGTTGTTTCTAACGTATAGTAGTACGATATGGCAATGGGCTGGGCATTATTGTTGACATTGTGGTTATAACCGCTGTTAAATGTTCTTGTTCTTGTTGCTGTTGTTGTTGCTGTAGTTGTAATTGTAGTTGTTGTAGCTGTAGTTATGACACTCTAGGCTCATTAGTTGCCGCTTGCCATTGAGATTGTTGTACTCAGCCATAGTCAGAGGCGCATATATCGCTGATGTTGCTGCTGCTATTGCTATAGTTATAGTTATAGCTGCTATACTATGTAGTAGTAGCAGCTATTGCTGCTGTTGCTGTTGCTGCTGTCGCTAATTGCGTAAATTGTTTACGTTTTCGAAAATATAATGAAGTCATTTCCATTAGCACAATGCACTGGCAATATGACTTGCCACAAAACACGCAGTTGCAGCTGTAATAGCGAACAGCGAGCATGTCTCAGCAAAAGGACTCACGTACTGCATATATATATATATGTGTCTGTGTGTGTGTGTACGCCCCTTACAATGGCCCTTAATGAAGTTGTGTGTAGTTCTGAATTCTGTATTGTCATGGCAGTGTGTCTGTGTCTGTGTGTGTGCAGCACCTGTCAAAGGCAAAACGTCTTATAGTCAGTGACATCGATACGGCAGCTGCTTTCTTTGTCTGCTGTCTTCCCATACTCACATCCCTCTATCTCTCTCTCACTCTCTCTCTCTCCATTTCATTCACTCTCTCTTTAGTTTACTGAGTGTGTGGCATGCACGTTTTACTTGATTTAATTTTACTGTATCGCTTTGTCCGTCTGCATGTCTGTCTTTTTATATGTGTGTGTCCGTCTGCTTGTCTCTCTGTCTGCGTGTGTGTGTGTGTGTGTGTGCGTGTTTATTGCGCATTTTTCTTGGCTTGTATGCATATTTATTCGTTTGTTTGCGCTGCAACGGCATTGAACGGGCGCGCTGCTGACTGCTTGCTTGCTGCCTGCCTGCCTGCCTGCCTGCGTTTTGCATTTGCATGCATTTCGCACAACGCTTCAAAGATGGTGGAGAGATGGCCCAAAAGAGACCAGCTACAGAAAGAGAGAGAGAGAGAGTGCTGGCAACGAATGAAGTTGGCATTGGCGATGGTGGCACTAGCAAATATGCGTCATTTGCATGGAAAAACGTTTTTCCGCGCGTATTGCTGCGTTGCCGCCGCCTTGCCTGCCACCTAAATGCAATGCAACGGCGTTGACTCGACGCTGCCAATGCGGCGGCATTCATTCAGTATGCAATGCAACAATAGTTTTGCATATAAATGGTTTTCGTTTGCGCATTTAAATGCAATCCACCTGCCGCCTGACTGCTACTAGCTACCTGCCACATGCCACCGTTGCTATACATACACTTCACTTGGTTGGCAAATACAAAACCCAATCGACGCCCCGCATCTTTGTTTATTTATAACCGCAACGACGACTCTTAAGAAATGTGTACTATGAGTATGTCTGTGTGTGTGTTTGTGTGCGTGTATTTGTGTATTGGTATGCGCCTGCATCCAATTAGTGCCTGCTTGTATGTATGTGTATGTGTGTGTCTCTACTTATTTGATTTTTCACGCTCATTATGCAAAGTCAAACTCTCGACGCTTGACGAGGCTGTAGCAGCAGCAAACAACATTTGCAATTAGTCGAACATTTGTGGCAAAAAAAATTGAAATGATTGTAAACCAAAAAAAAAAATTAGAAATTATATAATGTACAGCAGTGCGTATACTTCATATGCTGCATATGCTGCAACTTTAATGCTGTAAATTTTAATGTCATTTCATTTAATACACTGTAAAATTACGCAATTTGCAAGTTTACTTCATTTTTTTTTTTTTTTGCTTTTTTGTTTGTTATTGTTGTTGTTGTGGCATGAAAGCAACGTTGCATGGCAGCAAACGTTGTGCTGGTCTGACATGTAAAGCGATTTTCATTGCTCTGTTGCACTGTGATTTTTCTGGATTATCAGCGAAAGATGCATTTAATACCAAATTATTATGCATGCAACACCAGCAACAACAAAATAAGCCAAAAATACATAAAAAAAAAATATATGAAGAAACACAAAAAACAAAAAAAAAAACGTTAAAGCACAAAGATAATTTCAATTACAGTGTGACGAAGCTTGAAGACTCTTGGCTATAATAGATAAAAGCAAGAGATTAAACGTTTGCAAAAATTAAAAAAAAAAATATAATAAATAAATAAAATATAAAAAAAAATTTTTTTTAACAAATTTAATTTGTAATAAAAAAAAAAAATTCAAAAAATATTTTAAAAAAATTGTATAATAAAACAATTTAATAATTTTATTAGAATTTTAGCAAATAGTTAAAATAAATTGTTAAGAAAATAATTAAAATTAATTTTTATCGAAATAATTTAATTTGAAATAAAAAAAAAATTCAAAAATAATTTAAAAAAATTTTTATTAAAACAATTTAATAATTTTATTAGTATTTTAGCAAATAATTAAAATAAATTGTTAAGAAAATAATTAAAATTAATTTTTATCGAAATAATTTCAAATTTTATTTTTATAAATTTAACAAATAATTAAAATAAATTGTTAGCAAATTTAAAAATTAAATTAAAATAAATTCTTAGCAAAAATAATTTAATATTCTATATTGCATAATAAAATGCAAGTATACGCTGCTGGCAAAGTGTATAAAATAAGCTTGTAAAAAACCAAATAACAAAAAAAAAAAAAAAAAAAAATTGTATTGTATAAGCGCCAAGCGCATGAATAAGCATGACTGTGCAACGCTGTGTAGATGTGTGCGTGTATGTGTGAGCAGCTTACGCCATTTAAACGCACACAGATAAGTTTATAGAGACAGGCGCCATGCGCCGGGCTTTAAATTTGATAATGTACTTATATATTTATCCCTCGTATAGTACGAGTATATATTATACATATATATATATTACTACTACTATATATAGAGGATATAATATAAATTCAAAGTAAAAGAGAAAGAGAGAGAGAGAGAGATAGATAGATAGATATATAGCACTTACCATTTGATGATGTAGAGAAAAAGAAACTGTTGGTCAAGTCGCTCCAGCCATAGCGATTGCTGCAAAAGTAACAATAGAATATTATTACATTAATTATGCAACAACATTGCAACAACAAATTGTCTCTTTCTATGCCAATAATAATAATGATAATAACAAGAAAGCAAGATTATCTTCGGCATGCCAATGATTTCATACACTTTAATACATTGAAGAAAACTTTGCCTACAAAAAACTAAAAATTTTGGCCGATTGTTCCTATGACAGCTATATGATATAGTGGTCCGATTTAGATCAAAATTATATGGGACTTATATGTTAATACTAAACTCGAAACCTGTCAGTTTCAGCCAGATAAGTTAACAAACAAAAACAATTTTCATATAAAAACCTAATTTTGAACCGATTGTTCCTATGAACAAATTTATATTTATATGAGACGTGTAAGTTATCACTAAATACAAGTCCTGTTAGTTTCAGCCGGATAACATAGAGAACATAGAAAATCTACTATTTTCCGCCGATTGTTCCTATGGCAGCTATATGATATAGTGGGTCGATTTGAACCAAATTTATATGAGACGTGTAGGTTATCACTAAATACAAATCCTGTTAGTTTCAGCCTGATAACATAGAGAACATAGAAAATATACTATTTTCCGCCGATTGTTCCTATAGCAGCTATATGATATAGTGAACCGATTTGAACCAAATTCATATGAGACGTGTAACTTGCCACTAAATATAAATCCTGTTAGTTTCAGCCGGATAACATAGAGAACATAGAAAATCTACTATTATCGGCCGATTGTTCCTATGACAGCTATATGATATAGTGCTCTAATTTTGACCAAATTTATATGAGGCGTGTAAGTTGCCACTAAATACAAATCCTGCAAGTTTGAGCCGGATAACTTAAGGAACAGAGAAAATCTACCATTTTCGGCCGATTGTTCCTATGACAGCTATATGATATAGTGCTCTAATTTTGACCAAATTTATATGAGGCATATAAGTCATCACTAAACTCAAAGCCTCTAAGTTTTAACCATATAGCTTCAAAAACCAAGAAAAACCTATATTTTCGGCCGATTTTTGCTATGACAGCTATATGATATAGTGCTCCGATCCGGCCGCTTTCGACTTATATGCAGCTTATGAGCATACAAAGTATCTGTACCAAGTTTCATTGAGATAGCTTTAAAACTGAGAGACTTGTTTGGGTTAAAACAGGCGAACAGATAGGCGGACAGACAGACGGACTTGCACATTTGGATTCTCTTGTCGTTACTCTGCAAGTGTATAATAATAATAATAATAATAATAATAATAATATGCAAATATCGAAAAACAAAATTAATGAGCTGTGGAATTTCATTAGCATTTTCTAGTTGGATTACGTTGCGATACTTACCGAGATTGCACTGTAGCCTCATATTGTTGATCAGGATCAAGACCGCGTACCATATAGCTCATGCCTTGCGTATAGTGATGTGATTTGGGGAATGCAGGCAGTACAACATCACGCCAATCATTGTGACCCCAACGCATTAAATTGCCATAGCCGCCATAGTTGGCCAAGTTGTTGCCAATGCGATGATTGTGACTAGAAGTTCCATACATTTGTGAAGACGATGATGATGATGAGGACGACAACGATGATGATGATGATGATGATGACGATGAACCAGTGGATTGTGAGTCAATGGCATTGTCAACGACCTCATGTCCTTGTGGCAGCTTACGGAAGGACAACTTGTATTCCTCAATTGGTGTATGCGAGTCGACTGCCCATGAGATGTTATATCTAACAGACATTGGGGGAAGCACAATGAAAAATGTGTGTGTGTTAGAAAGAGAAAAAACTTATTGCATGCAAGTAGTGTGTGTTTGTGGCATGTGCAACAGTTGGTGTCGGATTTATTTTTAAGTCGAACTCAATCAATATGTAATTGTTAAAATTTTATCTAAAGCCATATGCTGCTGCACAGTTGGTTGCTCAGCTCAAAGCAGCAGCAGTAGCAGCAGTAGCAGCAGTTAGCACGAAACCAATTCAAGCAGCAGCAACAGCAGCAGCAGCAACAATGACGGGTCATCATGACAAGGACATAATCAATGTTGAAGACGCAAGACACGCCATAGTGTGCGAGAGTGCGAGAGGGGGGAAGGGGGGACAATGGACTTGGACAACAGATTGAGTTGAGCGCGCTTTAAGCTAAATTCGTGCGTTATTGTTGCCATATTCCTTACGCTATTGCACTTGGCTGTTTTTCCCTTCTTCACTTTTCATGCTACCAGCGTTCAGCGTTCAACGTTGCTTTTGTTATTGACCCTTTGTTTGTCGTCCTTTTGCACAATGCGTTTCGTTCATTCAACCGAAAAAGTCAACATACTGCTGGCTATGTGCTACGTTCAAAGCAACGTTCATTGCCTTAAGTTTCAGCAGTGCAGCAATGTTGAAAGACTTAAAGCTAAAACGTTACCCTAAAGGTTTTTTTGGCTATGCGCCAATGTTAAAGCTCATTAACAATCGCATTAATATTAACAACAAAGTACGATTTGGGGGGAAGGGGGAGGGGAAGGCGTAACTATTCAAGTAAACAACTAATTAGAGGGAAGCGGTCTGCTTGTTGTTTTTCCTTGTTGTTCGCCTTAGACTGCTGCTGCTGCTGCTTGTTTTGTCGTTGCTCGCAATACATTACAAAAGGCGCTAGTTCATTGCTTTGCGATAAACTCGGCACACAATTTGAATGCTAATCAGTTGGAGTATGAGGCAAGCAGAGCTCATAAACAATCCAATACACTAAGGCGAAAAAAGTAAAAGGGGGGGACCACCAACAGTCCCTCACAAAAATATACATATACAAAGAGAGAGAGATAGAAAGACAAAGTCTTGTTTATATATACTCGAAGTTTAGTAGCTTGTGGCATTTATTTTGTGCGAGTTTTCTCTATATATATATATATTTTTTTTTTGCATGCTTATTGAGCCATATGAGAAACTAATAACCTGAAGTCCTGCGCACAATAAAAACATAAAATGCCAATCAGGAAACAAAAAAAAAAAATATATACTGAAACTTTTCGCATATAGCATCAAAGTAAAGTAAGCAATAAAAATGATTATGAACAATTGAAGTGAGCTGTAGACAGAGAGAAGGAGACTGTGAGTGAGAGAGAGAGAAAGGGGAGCAAAAGACTGGCGCCAGTTTTGCTCGATGGGGACCAATTGCTAGCTTAATTGCCGGCAGCAGTTTCCGGCTAAATCACCAAATGAAATCAGAGCTGCGTTGACAACCGTTTCCAAATTTTGCCTGCTGCTCCTCTCTCTCTCTCACTGTTTGCCAATTCCCTTTGTCACACAGACACACATATACACTTGCCTAAAATCGTATTTCCCCCATTTCCAAATTTGCCAATACTAGTGAGTTAGTGGTAATATTTGTTTGACAAACTTCGTTGTTGCTGCTGCTGCTGTTGCTAGCAAAGTGAGCAGGCGACAACTGGGCGTATGCGCAATGTGGCTAGCCCCAAAAAAATGGAATGATTTTCATAGAATGACATTGGAATTTCATATGCGAAATAGTATTTGATGTTTTCCACTTTGACTTTTCACTTCTTCTCTTCTCTTTCCTCTCTCTCTCTCTCTCTCTCTCCCTGCCTCATTCACCTAAACATTTTCAATTTTGCACATTTTTTCATTGGCAATTCCAAAGAATTGACTATTTTCTCTACTACTTCGACATTTTGCGCTTCATTTTTTTTTTTGTGCTGATTTCTTCTTTATTGAACTTAATTCAAGTTGAATTATTGAAAGGTGCCAATGCCACTCTCACAGGCAATTTTTTTATATTTTTTTTTTATTTTTATTTTTTCATTTTTTTGTAGGTCTATATAGCTATAGATATTTGGTATAGCTATCTGAATGTTCGTTCATTTGTCTGTTTTTTGTCTGGTTGCTTGTCTTACTGTCTGTCTGCGCTGACTGTGTTCGTTGTATATGTTTGTGTATGTGTGCGTGTGTGTGTGACAGTGAGATGTTAGCTTGTTTGTCGGTTGGCTGCTTGTGCTCTCAGCCATATATACATATGTATGTATGTTTGTCTGTCGTCTCTGTATATGCGTGCGTGTGTGTCTGATGACAGCTAATCCAATTAAAAGTTTTATTTGTTACGTATACGACCAGTTGTCCCTTCGTATAGCATCGCCCGTGTGTCGTTCAACGAAATTAATCTAATAAAGCCGCCCTCTGTCTGTCGCATTGCGCACTTCATCTCTATCTCACTTATGCTCTCTCTCTCTCTCTCTCTCTCTCTCTCTCTCTAGCTGCTTCTCTCTTTCTCTTTTCTCTCATACTATACATTGTCTAAAAGTGACAGTTGTTATTTTCGCTACAGTTTTTGAATTTGATGCTTGGTTACATCAAAAAAAAAAAATAATAATAGAAACTACATAGATTACGTATACGTAAACATAAAAAATCTCAGCACTTTATTGGCGTTAATTAGGCGAACAAATTGAAGAAGCCAAGTGCAACTGGCGAAACTTAACTGTAGTAAATTTTGCAACTTAACTAAGGTCAAGCACTGTATAAATTGTCTAACATGGCCATCAGTGTGTGGCAGTGTGTGGCACGTGAGCACGTGTCTGGTCTCTGCTCTTGTTGCAACTTGATATGGCTGCCAATTGAGCAGCGAATGGAACGTGAACAGCAAACGGAAAGGTAAGTGTGTGTGTGTGTGTGTGTGTGTCTGTCTCTCTACGTTCGTATATATATATGTCTGTGTAAGTGTGTAGTAGTGAGAGGGGGGAGGGGGATGGCTATAACTTACTTGTCCTTGTATTGACTGATTGCTGGTGAATTAAAAACGGCAACATTCGGTTTTCCGCTCAACTGCAAAGTTTTGCGTGACTTGCCAAGTTGATTCTCAGCCACGCAGGAGTAGTTGCCAAAGTCCTGCGGATGCACTTTGCGTATAATCAGCGTGTGACGTGAGCCGCGATTCTCCATGATATGGCGCTCTGTGGTGTCCAATTGCATGGTATCTTTGAACCAAATTACCTGTAAATAATTGAAAACTTGGTCAATCGAAGCGAACATGAAGCAGAAACAGAAACAAACCAAAAAAAAACCAGAACCAAAAGCAAAACCAAACTGCCAACTTTTAAAAACTTTCAACTTCAGATTCAATGAGTGTCAGTATACTGTCTGAGTAACTGTAAATTGCTGTATATATATATGTGTGTGTGTATGTGTAAGAAAGTTTAAGTGATTTACAGTGAATACTTTTTGGATATATTTATATAGTTCGCATTACTGGCAGTCACTTGCACGGGGAATTGTTACCTGAACTTTGATTTGTTTTTCTATACTCACAAATTTAAATCGCAACGTTTTCTATTTCTATTTTGTTGCAGTCTTAATTTTATTCGTAGTAGATTTTGAAGATGTTGAATAATTTCAACAGCTTGTTACTACTATCTGCGTTGTTCGTATGTCAAGTGTGCTCATATCCTGTGTAAACAGTGCCAACATCCAGGGGGACCCTAAACAGGATTGCAAAAGCTGCAAAACTGACAGCATGGCTGACTGTCTGTCTGTCTGTGTATGTGTTTGTATTTTAGCAAGAACGAATCGTGCTCTAGGCTCCAGTAAAAAAATTTTTACCAACTCAGCTGCTAGCTGTTGTCTGTTGTCTGTTGTCTCTCACTCGCTCTACGTTGTTATAGCGGCTTTGACAGGATTCAGACAGACAGTTGCCGTAGGGGGGAAAGATACAAACAGTGCTGGGGCACAACGCACGAATTAACACAGAAAACGGGTAGCAGCAGCAGGTGCTCCACGCATGACTCACATAACAAAAGCCCCCCAAAAAAAATAATACAAAAAAAATAAAAAAAAAAAACAAAAAATATTTTCTCTTAACAAGAAACAAGCAACAATGCTAAAATAGAAATATATATATGTATATATATATATATATCTGTATATAGTACATAAAGTAAAGTAAATATAGAATTTTAGATACTTTAATTCCTTACAGTGGTATAGATAAATAATGGTTCCAGCAAAAAAAAAAAAAGAGGAGAGAAAAATTTAAACTGGACACAAACAACAATTGAAAGGCTGCAGTTACAGTCAACTTTTTTTTTTTGGTGTCTGTGCCAGCTATACACATACATATATTTATATAGTGTGTGTGTGTGTTTGTGTGTGAGTGTGTCTGTGTGTGTCACTGTGTGCGTTATAACATGATATATATCCAGGTTGGCAAACACATCTCGTGGCTGTCTCGTTGACCGCTGCTTTGGCGCTTATTCCATTAAAATGCTTGTCAACATTGCACATGTGTTGTCAAATAAATTTTTTGGCCACACACATACACACACACACACACACACACACATACATATAAAGACACATATAGAAAGATAGATAGAAACGTGTGTAGTGTAGAAATTGCGCTGCTGTTGTTGCCATAAATGTTTTCGTTATTATTTGTGCAAAATGTTGATGTTGATGTTTGCTTTATATCCTCATGCGCCTCATGTTGAGCTGACTGAACTCAATTGTTGTAACTGTAACTCGAATTCTAACTGTAACTGTAACTGTTACTGTTCCTGTAACTGTAAATGTTTCTCTTTTTCTCTCAATGTTGCTTTTGTTTGTTGATTTTATGCTTTATATTTTTTTTTTTATTCATTTATTTAAGCTTTACTCATCAGCCTGGCTAAAATCATCAGTATCTGTAACTGTAACTGTATCTGTTTCTATATACTAGCTCGCATGCCTTTACCTTATCGCTCAGCCGTGCATAACGAGGCGTAAGTGTTGATATGGCATAAAAATTTACCCAAAAAAACCAAAAAAAAAAAAGAAATATTTTATTATATATTTCATATTTATTTCTGCAGAAATACACAAGCATATACAGTTATACATATATATCTATGCACATGTGTGTGTGTATGTCTTTGTAAGCTGTTATATTTGTTTGCCAGAAAGTCTGTTAAGCGCATTAATTACTTTACTTTATTAAATACGCACATTGATTGCTGCCATAGCATAAGACACTTCGATGATCGTCGACAGGCGATTGATTGGGCAAACGTTGTGCAGTTTATCAATATATATCAACATCTATACAAAATGTTGTTGAGTCAATCAATCTTTTTTTGCACTTGGCGCTTCATTTGAAAACTGCTTTTGTTGCAGACAAAATAACAATAACAACAACAACAACCAGAACAACAACAACAAATTGTTCAACAACTTTGCAAGCAGAGAAGTAAGAGAAGTTCACAAAGATTCGCATAGCATAAGCAGTAAAAGAAAATAAGAACAGAACAGAACAAAAACAAAAATTAGCATTGATGAGCAACAAAGCGAAAAATGCCAATCAACAGTAATCAGCCAAAATGAGAGAAAGAAAGAGAGAGAGAGAAAGAAAGAGAGATGAACGAAAAATTTGTGTGATTTTTTTTTTTTGCTCATTCCAATTTTATTTTATTTTTTTTTTTTTAGCTTTTTTTTTTTTCTGGCACACTCATTGATGCAACAATCCTTGCGCTCTTTAGGGTTGTGCCATGGCGGAAATTGTTAACGGAAACGTGTTGTTAGCTGTGCGGCTTGGCTGAAAACGACGCACAGCTGCGTGTCAAGAGTTTGCTTTTGTTACTCTAACCCAAATAATCGACGACGCTCTGCTGTTTCCCCTTTCCCATCATTCATTCATTCATATTGCTGTCTACCCGCCTGCCAGCAAAGGTCTGACGGGCCAAAAAGCAAATAATTACGCATACGCAACGTAGACCGACAAGAACACGCACACATCAAGTTCGTAAAGTTGCGTGTGCTGTATATGCCTGTGATTATGTATATGCCAGTTTCTCTCTGTGTATGTGTGTGTGTGTGTGAGTATAGTGTCGCCTCTAATGGCTAGCGATTGACTTAAGTTGTTACCAGGTGCTTGATGAGCCATCACATAAGTGAAGTTAAGCTTATTCTCTTCTCTATTATGTTTTATACTCATTTCTTTTTTTTGCTCGATTTTCATTCACACAAACACACACAATAATAAAAACTCTTATAGAAATATTGAACAATAAATAATTTGATATAATTAATTGCATGTCGACAATTTACAATTGAACGGCAATCATTCGTAATGCCGCCTGTCAATTTCCGCATTAATCCAAACAATAATCACAACACACTCAAACACTTCAATCAAGCAGAGAGCAAAGCAGTGTAGAGCAGAGCAGAGCATCGTTCGACAGCATGACGACCGTGTCTATAATTAAAAGTCAAACAAGTGCAGTCACAGACACACACACACACACACACAGCGTAAATGACTGAAGCAATGTTCGCTTCATTAAATTTATTGAAGAGTTTCCACTTCAACATTTAACGTCAACATAATTAACAATAAAAAAAAAAAATAATTTCAAATATTCAAATAAGCAAATATTGATAAGCAACAACATAATCAACAAAAAGCAACAAAAAAAAAAATGAATAAAAAATCAATAAAAATTATTTATGAAATATTATTCATGCCTGTAATAACATAGAATAATTGCAATTATTCTAAAGATTTCTTGCAGCGTTTTATAGTCTTCAGTTTATAATCAAGTTATAACATTAGTAAATCAGCTTAGCTACAATTGCAATTTTACATTTGCTTATGCATAAGATAATGTCTTGACATATAACATATATCAGCTTACGATATGTAATGAAAATATTCATAATTATTATAGTATATATATATATATATATATATATATAATGCTGATTTATGGCATTCTATAAACACAATTGTCTGAATCAACAACAGCAACAACAACAGCAGAAACAGACACAGACAACACTTTGCTCTTTGTCAGAGTTGGCAAAATTGAAAACTTTAATTAATTTTAAAGCAAAAGCAAAGTAATATGAAATGAATTGAAGCGTAAGCGGAAGCAACAGCAGCAGTAGCAGCAGCAGCAGCATATTATATAATATAATATGTATGTATGGTAAAGGCAATAAAATCACAATAATTAAGTGGCAAAACTCATCGATCTACCCAATTTAATGTCAATATATAGTACTCCTAGGGCGTTCAGTTTACAAATAGGCCAACTTTTAGTCAATTACAGGCATCAGCAACAGCAGCAGCAGCAGCAGCAGTTGATGTTGCCTGACATAAAAACTCATTATGGCTACCATTGGCAAAGTGCGCTTTGTGTATATGCTTATGTAAAGAGTGTGTGTACAAGTGTGTGTGTGTGTGTGTGTTTGTGTATGTTTTTGTGTAAATGCGAAGAAAATTACCAATTTGGAAATTAATTTGCAAAATAATTAAAAGCAATGACAACGTCAGAGTAAACGAGCTCAACGATGACATCGAATTAGGTTGGTTGACTGACTGACTCGATGGATGGCTGGTTGGCTGGTTGTTTGGCTAGCTGGCTGCATGCCCCATCGAAATGAGGCGAAAAGCTTTCATGCAACTTCTGTTGAGGCAAACACCCTTTAATGTTGTTAGCTGTTGATAACTCTGTCAAATGCTGCTGCATGTTTAATGCGCCTGACATCAACATCAATGACATCGATGATGATGACAGCAACAACAGCAACAAACAGCAACAGCAACAATAGTAACAAGAACAATATCGCTGACAATGCTCTATGCGTCGATGACGTTGATAATGATGTTGTCTCATTGCTTGTCGCTCATGTTAATGACAATTGCCTCTAATGGCAAATGTTGCCAAGCGGCGTTAGAGCATCAACAGCGCATTGCAGCAAATGAAGCATTGCAGCAGTGAAGCGTCTGCATTTGATGGCCACATGCCACATGCCACATGGGGTGGTGGCAGACAGCTTAGTGCTTGTTTATGGTATTCATTATGCAACAAATCAACAATATCAATGGATTATGAATATGCCAGACTTGTGGTGCAATTCCTAATTAATATGCAAACATGAACACGCATGTAAGTGAATGGTGAATGCCACATACAAACACATAAACACAAGTACATACAAATATATATATATACTTATATCTCTCTGTGTTTGTGTGTGTGTGTGAGTTACTTTCAATGCATGGCTCAATAATTAATAAACCTCGATGGCATTATCGTCAATTGCGGGCTTCTTCCTCCGACTTATCACATTTACTTACACATAATATCTCTCTCTCTATCTCTCTCTTTCCATTGGCATTGCCATTGTCATTGTTGTTCGCAGCATAATTAAAAATGCGCAACACCGCAATGCGACATTGCTACGTGGCAAAGTGGCAAATGTGGCAAATATGCTTTATATATATATAAAAAAAAAATAAAATATCTAAGCTAAGCTATTGCCACCACAACTTTTCAATCAATATGCGTCTAGCAAATAAAGCAATTTATCAATTTCATTAACACTTCAAAACGCAAATCAAAATGTCAAATTTATGCTTTTCACTATGTGACATTTGACTTGCACTAACTTTAATCATTCTCTTTATATCTATTTACTTAATCCACTTAAAGCATGTAATTTACTTAATTGAAGCACAAAACAAACACGATTCACAATCGAAAAGTATTTTACATACAATATGCAGAACTCCATTAAATTAATTATCAACAGTTCCTTGAGCAAAGATTGAAAAAAATAATAAATAAATAAAAAAAATAAATGAAAATAATTATTAATAAAAAATAATGAGAAATATTTAAAAATATTAGATAAAATACTGCAGATAAAACTGAGCGTAAGTGCAAATTAATAAAATTATAATCAACAGTTTTCTTTGAGCAAAGATTGAAAAAAAAAATACAAAAAAAATAATTAATAATGAAAAATAATGATAAATATTTAAATATATAAAAATATTTAATAAAATCTAGATAAAACCAGGCGTAATTGAAAAATTCCATGAAATTAATTATTAACAACCTTGAGCAAAGATTGAAAAATATAAAAGAAAAATAAGTAAAAAAAATTGTATTAAAAAAATTATTAATAAAAAATAATGATAAATATTTAAATATATAAAAAATATTGAAAAAAATTACTAAAATACAGTAGATAAAACTAAGTGTGATTGGAAATTATGTGATAAGTAAATTAATTATATTCAACAGTTTTCTTTGAGAAAAAATTGGAAAACAAAATACAAAAAAAAAAATATAAATATTGATAATATATAATGAGAAATATTTAAATATATAAAATATATAAAAATATTAGATAAATACAGAAGTTATACTTGGCGTGATTGCAAATTAAATTTATTATATTCAACAATTTTCTTTGAGAAAAGATTGAAAAAAAAACCAAAAAAAAAAATAATTATTAATGAAAAAAATGAGAAATATTTAAATATATAAAAATATTTGATAAAACAATGCATAATTGAAAAATTCCATGAAATTATTTATTATCAACCTTGATCAAAGATTGAAAAATATAAAAAAAAATAAGTGAAAAAAATTATATAAAAATAATTATTAATAAAAAATAATAATATATATATTTAAATATATGAAATATTTAAAAATATTTAATAAAATACTGCAGATGAAACTAGGGATGAGTGCAAATTAAATTGAGCAAATAAAAGTTATTAATAAAAAATAATTAAAAATATTTAAATATATAAAAATATTTGATAAAATATAGATTAAGACAGGCGTAATTAAAAAATTGTGAAAAATAAATTTTTATTTTATCTTATTATTATTATAAACTTTGAGCAAACATTGAAAAATATAAAAAAAAAATAAGTGAAAAAAATTATATAAAAATATTTATTAATAAAAAATAATGATAAATATTTAAATATATAAAATATAAAAAAATATTTTATTTTATTATTATTATTAACTTTGAGCAAACATTGAAAAATATAAAAAAAAATAGGTTGAAAAAATTATATGAAAATAATTATTAATAAAAAATAATGGTAAATATTTAAATATATAAAATATTTCAAAATATTTAATAAAATACATTAAATAAAAGTAGACGAAATAATGCCCATAAAAATTATGTGCTAAAAATATTTTATAATTTATTTAAAATTTCACATAAAGTTTGTCTGCCGAGTAACTTACAGTCGTGCCTTATGCTTGTTAACTTTTATAATTTATTTAATATAAATTCATTGAAAATGCAAAACTCAACCTTAACTTCTATAAGCTAAACTTATATAATTTCCAAAATTTACTAATAGAACTAACTAATCAAATTGTTGAAGTGGTTTTAATAAATATTTGAATTATTTATTTTGTTAGCTGTTGCTGACTGTTGACAAATTTTCTGCACATGACATAAGAGTCTCAACAAAAAGGTTTCGTATAGTAGACAGAGACATAGACAGAGAGAGAGAGAGAAATTAGAATATTTTCAATGTAGTATAAAGTTTTCTCACTTTGACAAAAGTTAGTAATTAATGTGTCTATTGCACGGCATAATTTACATATTAATTAATTAACTATGAAAACTTTCAAAATAGAAATCAATTTTAATATTTACAAAATTTACAGATTTACACAACTAACAGATGTTTCATTCTTCATAATATATGGAAATCTATAAATTATTCAATTATTTCATTATTTCTTTCTTATCAAAAACACATCAAAATGTTGCAAAGGGAAAGAAAAAAAATAGCAAAAAAAAAGTTTTGGCAATTTGAGTTGAATTATTGTCGAGGCGCGCAAGCTACAAAAAGTTAATTTAAGTACTTTGTGAAGCGTGCAAAAAGCATTGCGAACATTTGATATGGCAATACAAACATATACATGCCACATGCTGGCTTGCAGGTTGCAGTGCCAAGGCTCGTTAGCTCGTGTGGCAACGGCCAAAAGCAATGAAAACGGAGCGTTAAATTGTATACATTTAACTGGAGTTATAAAACAGCAGCAGTAGCAGCAGTAGCAGCAAATGTCGAAGAAGTTAAAAGAACTGAAAACGAGAATTTGAGAATTGAGAATTGCGAAATTGTGTAGTAGAACGCGACAAGCTGATAGAATAAAGAGGGGAAAAGGAGCAAGGGTTAACTAGTAAAAAAATTGCATGCGGAAATGCCATTCTGAAAGACTACAAATGCCATACCACATACCCATCTCTCAGAAAATATTCGTTCGCTACAATTGCCCATTTGCCACGCAACCCTGCACCCCCGCTAAAAGAAAGAGTGCAGCGTGAACAATGCAAAACAGGCGTAAAGCAAAAGAAAGAACGAACGAACGAATGACTCGTCATCGTCATTGCCATTCACGGCGTCATAGCCGTCGTCATATAATGAAATGTGTCCAACAGAGCAAACAAAGAGCTGCAACTGAAACAGCAACTTGTGGCAGGTCCGGTCTGGACGGAAAATAACTAAGTAGTTGGCGCTTTTCCTGGGAATGTAGTCATCGTACTCTTTGCGGTCACAAAACGAGCGCACAAAGTGCTAGCAAACACACAAAAAAAAAATCCAAGAAAAAAAAAATGAAACGCAAAAGCAGAACCAAAAAAAAAATTGTGAAAAATTAAATAGCATAAAAACGTAATGCAACGCCCCGAAAAAAAAAAAATATGAATTCCTGGAAATGGCGGGCGGTCCGAGTCCGAGATACTCGCACAGCTCACAGCAAAACATTGACCAAAAAAAAAAAAAAAAACCAAAACTCGAACCCAAAGCCAAACTCTCAAACACAAACGCAGACTGAACCGACGCTGTATAATTTTAAGCATTGACATTTGCGGTCGCCAGTCATTATTTGGCGCACTAACTTTCTGTTCTCATTCACATTCACATTCACATTCATATTTCCTCTCGTCGTCTCATCATCAATGCTTTCTGCAACTCTCTCTGCTCTTTATACTATAAATATATATATATAATTTTTTTTTTTTGTGAGTTTGTGTATGGGATAAGTATTATTTTTTTTATATATATATTTTTTTTTTGCTGGTCTTGGGCATTATTCCTCTCTTCGGTTTGCTCGCCGCTTCACACTTCCGCTTTGGCAACTTCCGCAATTTTACTTTGAATTATAGCCAAGCGTATTAATTTAAATGTCGGCAAAAGGCGCACACAGCTAACACACACACACACACACACACACAAAAAAAAAAATACTGCGCTCTTTCTATAAACCAAAAAAAAAAAAAAAAAAAAATGACAGCAAAATATGTGCGCGTGTGCATATAACCGAAAAGCATAATTTTGTCTCATTTTTAATACTCTTACTATGGCATTATGTAACTTTCGCAGCAATGTCAAAGATCATACAACATTTTTTTGTTTGATTTTTTTTTTATAAATTAAAGTTAACTCATCTATGAAAATCTATGAAAATTTTCATTGGCAAAGGTTTAAAATTTATTGCTGATATTTTTGCAGATTAAATATTTTTACTGTCTTTATGTTTCTAATTTTTCTAAATTTTTATAACGCTGCTAAAATTCCAAATAAAACAACAACATTTTGTAAGAGCATTTAGACTTCTTTATATGTTTGTACAAACATTTGCTGCCCTTTTGTTTTTTTTTTTTGTGTTTAGTTGCACAGTTGTTCGCATTTTGTGAGTTTTTTTTTTCTTTTCATGTTTAATTAAAATTATGCTTTGTGCTGCTGCACTACAATTTTGCATTTTTTTTTTTTTAGATATTTTTGTTCATTCTATGCCAGCAAAACACAATCAATCAGTGATTCAGTAAAGGCAAAGGTCTAGATACTTGATCAAATATTATTTCACAATTCATTCATTGAAAATAAAGTTCAATTCTTTGATGCTGCAAACATTGCTATAAATAAGTATATGTATATAACTGTCACTCACTGTGTATGTCTGTAAGTGTGTATGTGTGTGTTGTAAATATATTAATGATGTTGGAGGATTTGTTCATTTTTGCTGTCCAAGTGACGCGCTAGCGCGTAAATGAAAATTTATGCATGAAATTTAATTAAAACATACCTCAGGCTGTGTTTCACCGTGCACAATGCAGACCAACATTGCCTCATGGCCCTCACCGGAGAAGACAACGGGACGCTCCACAGAGATTTCTGGTGGGTCTGTATAATATATATATATATGTATTTGTGTGTGTGTGAAAGGGAGAGAGAAAAATTAAGAAATTAGTAAATAACATGGTAAGCAAACAGAGAAAGCAGCACACCAAAAAAAATCAATGGCATATAGCTTGAAGAATTTTGAGGAAGAACGAGAGCGAGAGCGAGAGAGCTTAGAGCTTAAACTAGAAACTACAGCAATATAATTAGCTATTGGGGCAGCCATGACTCGTGACCCTTTACCTAACAGTGCCTGCAAAAAGACTTTCATCGAAATTGCATATAAATTTTAAATAGATGTCGGGAAGGCACTTTCATAATTGTGAGTCAATTGTAGTGCGCTATGAGGTTTCATTCTACTCGCTCTGCCACTCACGCTCATTGTCTATGTATGTGTGTGTGTGTAAATGCCAAATACACTTCTAGTTTGAACGTCTTTCGCTTTTTCCATTTTCCATTTTCCAGTTGCATTAAGAGCCAATAACCATTAAAATCAGTTTTCAAAATAAATTGAAGTGTCTACAAAGAAATTGCTTTAAAATTAATTTGTTTTTCTCTCTTTCTTTTATATGCTATGAACTTTTAGCATTTACACACACACACACATACTTATGCATATTGAAGTATGTTGTGAATACTTACATAAGACGTGCAGTACAACTTGACTGGATGCGGGCTGACCGACACCATTATTGGCGGTACATATGTAGACGCCGCCCTTATGACGATCCACATTCTCAATTGACAGGACGTGTGAATGCAGTTTATCTTCTCCTGCAAAACATACAAAAAGAAAATAAGAAAACACATGAAAAACAACGAGCAGGCAGCAGGCATGCACAGCAGGTTCAATAAAAGCAAAAACCATCGAAGAAATGACAGAGGCAATTACAAGAATTCAACCAGCAGAGTAACAAGCACCAAGCGCCAAGCAAATGGCCAAGTAAACAATACAAACGACGAAGCAACGAATGCGAGGTCAGGCAGCTCCGATTGCTTCACTGCGCATTGTATTTAATAATAAAACGTAGAAAGAGCTAAGAGAAGAGAGAGAGAGAAAGCCGAATGTGCAAGCATTTGCAAGCATTTCGGGCTTCAAAATAATTTCTTTTGACTTTTCATTTTTATGGAAATTGTTTAAGTTTTCGTTTCGCTTTTTTTTTCATCATCATCATCTTCAGCTTCAGCTTTGTTTTTTTTTTTATTATTATTGTATATATTCATTTACTTTGTTTTTCGCTACGTTTTTTTCGTTGTTGTTGTTGTTATACTTTATGCTTTTAATTTGCTTCGCCTGTTGGCCAGTTTGCCAGTTTGGTCGAGTTGTTGGCCAGTTGTCTGCCAGAACAAAAAAACAATTGTACATTTGTCGTTGGCGGCTTGATTTTCTTTTGCTGTTCTTACTGTTGTTGTATCCTTTTGTTTTTGTTGTTGTTGTTGTTGATTTTTTTTTACTTTTTGTCTATTTATGCAAAATCTTACCATTGGGCAAAATATTATTTTTGCGGCTCCAAGTCACATTTGGCGTTGGATTACCAGAGGCCGAGCACTCAATGCGCACTGATGAACCTTTTTTGACTTGCAAATGTCCGCCGGTGCTAATGTGATGAATCCTTGGTGGCACTGCAAAAAACAAAAAAAAAAAGACAAGAAAAAATAAGTAAAGGCAAATAAACACACAGAGAGACACAGTATATACACAACATAAAGAGACAGAGACAGAGAGAGAGAGAGAGAGAGAGAAAACATAGAGAAACCAAAAATAGAAAAACAAAAACACATTAGAAATGGCCACAAGTCTCTCTCTATCTCTCACTCTCAATTGCTAAACTTGGCCTAAAAAACAATGAGTGTCCAGCGTCAAGCAGTTCCCGGTCCCATTACAAACATTTTACCAGCGAAATGTACATACTCAACTCCTGTAATATGTAAAGGCCAAAATGTATGCAAAGTTGTATGCTCTGACCAAAGATCAAGCATCAAGCAGCAAGCATCAAGGACCAACGGTCATGGACGCTAAACAATTTGAATAAATATGCGAACAAATGCAAATTGAATGAGTGCAAAATGGCGTTTACGCGTATGGTGGCACACAATGGTCACTTCTCATCCCCCCCCTCCCTTTCCCTTAGCATAAATATTCAAGAAAAACTCAGTGTCTGAATATACCAAAGATTTGTTGGGCGATGGGCGATGGCGCATCACTGCCAATTTGCCAAAGTCCGGCATCCGGACGTCATTTGGGTAATTTTATTTAATTCGGCCCTTCAATTTATTTGTATTTGCGGCCGAATTATTTTACAACTGTTTAAAAAATATATATAAAAAAAAAAATACACACACACACATAAACACAAAACAAGAAAAAATTGCCAAGAATTTTTATTTTTATTTTATTTTTTTTTTTTGTTTTTACTGTGCGTTTAGGGAAACAGAAATCAAGGACAGTTCACACTGGACACTGAACGCGCCTACATTTTATTTTCATTTTTTCTTATGCTACTGCTTCTTCTACTTGTTTAGCATTTTATACTTGTGCTGCAGCAAAAAAAAAAAAAAAAAAAAAAACGCACACAAAGGGACAAAGTTATTACGAAAAAAAAGAAGAAGGAAAATAAGGTTATGTGGCGGTTTTTTGTCTTTCATTTTCATTTTTATTTTACTTTATTTTATTTTGTGGATTTATGTGGCGTATGAGTGCTATATGTATACCCTGTAAAGTATGCAAATGTGCCAATGGGGTATTATAGACTATAAGTGCATAAGATGTATGTGGAAGAATATTTGAAGAGCTTTACAACATGCAGAATAATGTGTAATTTGAAATTGTAACATGATATAAAATATACATAAAATGAAATCTACAGAGAATTGATAGAGAGATGAGTTTAAGTCTACAAATTTATATGCATTTAAGCGAAAGTCTACAAAGTTTACACAGGGAAAAATAAGCATTATATTCCTATAATAAAAAGTCAGAAAAGTCTACACAGGCAACAGTCTACATTGATAAATGTAAGCATAGAGAGAAGTCTACATGGAGATAATTTAATATATATTGTGATATTTCCAAAGTAAAAAATACATTAAAAAAAATAGAAAAAAAAATCATGGAAAAGAAAATTTTATAAAAGAGAAAGTCTACATACTAAATAATAAATATATACAATTTAATTCCGATAATTCGTAATGGCAACGGAAACACATGAATTACATGAATTACAGTAAATTTCGATTTACCGAGACTTTCATTTGACTATTTCGCTTTTCACGAGACAGAAATTTTTAAGAATTTTTGAGAATTTCAAATTAGCGTTATACAAATTATCAGCTGCATATAGAAAAACTGATTAAAATCCATATAAACTGAAGTCTACAAACAAAAGTCTCACATTGTTTCAATAGAAAAAATAATTTACATGTAATTCTAGCGCACTATCAAGCTTTATTTTACAGATGAAATATATCTATGGTAATTACTCAACGCAACAATTAACAAATCAATAAAAAAAAAAAAAACAAAAAAAAAATATATATATATATATATCTCTGAGCCAAACACATTTGCTTTGTCTATATATTTACGTAGCTTAAATAAGTTAGACACACAATATTTATTTAAGCAACAGCGGAAAATTACTAGAATTAGACGAACAGAAAATTGTAAGGCAAGCTAAGAAGTGTCTATGTATATGCATGTGTATGTGTGAGTCTATATGTATGTGTTTATTTTTTCTTATATGTATGTCTGCACACGTGTTACCACTAAATAATTGTAATAAATAATTTAACAAGTCTCAACTATAATTATAAATGTCTATAATTATTTTTGATCTTTTATCAATGCATAAATATATTATATGTATACTATATGCAGGGTATTTTGTAGTCTATATTTAATTCTTTAAGCATTTACAAAAAAATAAATGCATTCTATGCAGATAGACAATAAATCATTTTGCCACAAAAAGGTATCAAAACATGTAACATTTATATCAAAAGTGATTTTTATCGTTGCAATATACGTAAAAACATGCCTGATAATATTATATTAGAATATGTACGAGTATATCAAACGTATTTTATATGCTTTGTTGTAAAACAAATAAATATATACAGACATATATATATTCGTAAACAAAGTTAAAAGAGAAATTGTCATAGCTCTATGGCCAAAAAAAAAAAAAAAACAAAAAAAACAAAAAAATGTTACAAAATGCAAACATATTTGCATTTGAAAGAAAATTACAATTGATCATTGAGAGAGTGTAAGAGAGAGAGCGAGAGCAAGAGAGAGAGCAGAAGGATGTCATAAAACGCAATATAGCGATGGATGTGAAAAGCTGATATAGTATTATATATATATACTATATATATATCGAAAAATACATATGACATGCACAGCATGTACGTATATGTTGTGGCATCTGTAGCTGTGTATCTGTATCTGTGTATCTGTATCTGTATATCTAACTTTTCTCTGTGTATAAAGGAATGATATGGCTGGAAAAAAAATCTGCATTCGACTATAATAAATCATATGACTGTGGCTCATAGCCAAAAAAATAAAAAAAAAATAAACTAAAACCAAAAAAAAACAAAAAAAAAAGAAGGAAAATATTGAGACACACGGCCTGGCGCACTGAGTACTCAGTCACAATGAAGTTGTCTATTTGCTCTGCAGCATAGTACCAAAAGGACTCTGTCGCTCTGTCTCTGCCTCTCTCTCTCTCTCTCTGTCTATCTCTCTCTTTATATATATATATATATGTCTGTGTGTCTGTATGTTTTCATGCCAGCGGCTCTATACGAAATATTTTCAATAATTTTACGCTTTGGTGAGACTTTATGCCCGACAGTCGACAGCCGACAACGAGCACTGAATTCTCATATTGAATTCAATAAATGCTCAAAATCTATATCTATATCTATATGCTCGCTCTCTCTCTCTCTCTTCTCTATTTGGTCATAACTGTCTATGTTGCTGCGACAGTTGACGACTTATAGAAGCACTTGATTTTGACTTGGTCCATGGATGGTTGGTGGCATGTAATACGTGGATTGCGGCATGTAATGTCATGCAGATGACGACTAATGCGACGTCAATCGTTTTGCTCACTAAATGTGGAATGAGAAGTTGAATGTTTGGGAATGTTGAAGGCAAGAAATTGGGGAATGGGTCAAGGAATTGGATAGAGAAAAGTGTTGTTGTGGGCAGCATTCAACAATTTTAATAAGCGAGCTCTTCGAAGGCGAAACGATGCCACAGTAGCCACAATATCCGCAGCAGCAGCAGCAGCAGCAGTAGCAGTAGCAGTAGCAACTTTTAATGCAACTTGCGGGCATTTATGTGCACAGACACACAAACACATGTACTTGTACTTGTACTTATATAATGTATATACATTTTATATATATGTATGTGTATGTATGTATGTATGTGTATGTATATGTATGTCTATGTATGTATATGTATGTCTATGTATGTATGTGTCTGTATGTATGTATATGTATATTGTACATATTGATTTTATGCCTTATTTCGCTGTGTGGTCCTAGATGAAACTTCAGAGTTTGGTTTGCGGCTTTTAAAGTTACGTACTTCAATTGGTCTGAGAAGGCAGAAAGCAGTAAGCAGCAGGCAGCAGGCAGCAGTCGGTAAACGTAAGGCATAAAGCGCTGTGTGTCCTGTGCACATACTACAACATATAGAACTTTGCATCAGCCTCAAGTGAAATAGCTAAAGAATAAAGTGTGGAAGTGGAAGGTAGACAAACGCAGCAGCTGGCGATGGGTCACTTTACTCTTGTCCTTTGCCTGTGCTTGTGTGTCTGTGTGCTTGTGTGTCTGTGTGTTAAGTAATTTAAATCCATAGTTGATAGAGTAAAGTTTTTTTGGTGCGAAAACTTAAAAGGCATCTTGCGTTTAATTGTTGGTTCACTTTGCTTTCTCTAACTCTCTCTTAGTCTAGGCCATGCTGCTATATATCCTGGCATCTATATATAGATATCCTGGCATACAATATATATATATCAGCCTTTGGTATATCCCGTGGCATATCCTTACAATTTTATACTTGCTTCATTGTGTTGGCAATTTGTCTCCAATATCTAAAGATAGTTGCCACAATCGCTCTCTTATTTTCTCTCTCTCTCTCTCTCTCTGTCGCTGTGTCACTGTTGCTGTCTCTTACTCTGTCTCTTTCTCTCCTTGTCTGACAGAGTTTTCTAGCATGTTTTCGTTCTACATTTGTTTAATTCATGGCACATACATGAAATTCTGCCACAAATTCATGTTCATATTCTCTCTCTCTCTTTCTCTCTGTCTGTCTCTGTCTCTCTCTCTCTCTTTCTATTGTTATTACACAGTTATTATTGTTGTTGCTGCTGCTGCTGCTGCTGCTGCCATTGCTGCTGTTGTTTGTTTGCTCTACTATTGTTATGCTGCAGCTGCACATAATTAAATGCTACTCAGCTAGCAAGCTGCCTCTTTACCATTGCCACACTGCCACACTACCTTGTCGTGTTGTGTTGTGTTGTGTTGTTGCTCAATTGTTTTTGGCATCATATATTGGCCCTATAATTGTGTATATGGCTTTGCTTTGCTTACCATATGCACACATATTGCTGGCTATAATTATTATTATTGTTTCCAATTGAATAGAAAATTTCATTTCTACATCGAACAATCGTTCGGTTCGTTTGTACATAATGTTTAGTATGAAAAGGCTTTAAAGCTTATTAAGTCTGCAAAATCTCTGTATAAAATATTCTTAAATATTATTTTAAGCAATACAACAATGACAAGCAAAAATAATAATAAAAAAAAAATATGATGAAATAATGAAATAACGAAATGAGCAACCGCAATGGCTGCCCACATGGCGGCCACATAACTTAATGTTTTGTGGTTCAATTGTGGTTAGGCAACAGTTCACAAGTGTTCAACCAAAGAGAGCAGAGAGAGAGAGAGAGAGTAGTGGGAAGTCAATTTGGTTACTCAGTTGTTGGTCTGGCTAATGGCTGTCGCTGCAGCCTGGCAGTTGTCAATGTGATATTGGTTTATTAAACGCAATTCACATTTTCAATAGCGTCAACAGTGCGAGCCACATTAAATGCAAAAAAAATAATGAAAAAAAAAATAAATAAAAATGTTTATATTTTTTTTTGTATATAGGAGCAGCAGCAGCACATTGAAGCGTTTCAATCGCATTTAAAGCCACAAAATTTAACTGAAAATATATCCTGTGTGCAAGTGAAATTCCGGCAGCGAGTTGTGCGGTGACTGGCGACTGTTATAAACAAATTGCTCAATAAAATAAATAGACAGATGACAGAAGTCAGAGACAGAGTCAGAGTCACAACACTGACAATATTTGCCTACAAAATATTTTGAACATTTAAATTTACTTTGTTATATGGCAACATGCAAAATTTTGTTGCGTTCAACATAGAAAAAAATATATATAAAAAAACCTGAGCTGTGCTCAAAACTACACTAAAATCAAAAGATTTGTCAACTGGCAAAAGTTTCTTATATATATATATTTTTTTTCTTAGCGCTACACTTCTTGTTGTTGTTGTTGTGACATTGAATGAATGTTTGCTGCTCTGCTTTTGCTTGTGCTTTGGGCCATCTTTTGGCCATCGTTTGGCTAATGTCTTTGTAAGTGCGCAAACACTGACGCCGTTTGCCTGTCGCTATGCCGCTATCACCAGTCGCTGTCGTCACTGTTTTGCCTCGCTCGTCGATGTTTTTGCCCAAGACAAGTGCAAAAGTTTTTGGCAAGCGCACATTATTTTTTCATCTTTAGTGTGGCCCAAAACTGAAAGTAATTTACGCTCGTAAAAGCTGGCGAGCCAAAATGCCAAAGCGAGGCAGGCAGGCAGACTGGCAAAACTTTATGAAATTTATATTCGAGCATGTCGATGCGCGCACATGGACGTTCCTTCAGTATATTCTATCTCTTTCACTCTCTCTCGCGCCTTAGCATTGGGTGTCTGCTGTTGAGCCTATAAAAACTTCGACAGCGCATTATTTTTGCTTGTTTCTCCTTTGACAACAATGCGAAATCGGACCCAGTCCTTGGAAGACCAGCACCCCACAGATTCCACAGAACCCTCACACTTGCTTTTCAAACGTACTTCCCGGACCATTGCCTCTCTCTCTCTCTCTCTCTCTTATCATAATATTTCTACTGCTAACCGAGTTTCGAGCTGGTGTTGAGTTTGAATTTTTTTTTTTTTTTTTGCTGGCTTTTTTTTTTGTGGTGCTGAGTTTGTTTGTTGTGAGGGAGGCGGGGCAACAATTTACGTGCGATGCTAAAGTTCAATAAACGAAATATTTCTGGCCATGATCATTATTTGGCAAACGGAGCGCATAATAAACACATAAAATAAACAAAACTTTTCAATAATCGACTTTTTCTTCTTTTTTTTTTCTTTTTTTTTTTTGGTTTGGTTTCGTTTCGTTTTTTTTTTTTGCTGCTTTTTGGCCAACAACAGGCCACATCCTCGACAGGCTCTTAGGCTCTTTCAGCATTCAGCTTCCAGCGAAAACAAGGCTCCAGACCAAGCTCATTGTTTAATGTTTGTTTGTGGCATTGCCGCAGCACCAACAGCAGCAGCAGCAGCAGCAGCAATAGCAGCAGCAGCCAGGATCAGCGTATAGCAGCAGTAGCCAAAGACCAAGTTTCAATGACAAATGAAAAAAGTTGTGTTCGCCGCAATGTATTTATTTTTTTTTTCGGTGTTTTTGCTGCTCGCGCCGCGAATTTTCAAATAAATACGCAATTTTTATAGGCCAACAAATGTTGTGAACGTTGAGTTGAGTTGAGTGTGTAATGCTTTAAAATTATGTACGACGAGTGCTTCAGGACATATCTTAAAGGACACACAGATACATACACAGACACACGCATGCAGACACAATAAAAACTATTTTTCAATCATTTCACATTTCTCACAGGCATCGCATCGCCAGAGCACAAGGCACGCGGCATGAGGCCACGCGGCACATTTGCTCTGTGTTGTAAAACTGAGCCGGTTTCACTTTAGAGATTTTGGGAATTGTATCACAATTTGCATGCGCCGCATACACACAGAGAGAGAAAAAGACAGAGAGAGAGAGAGATAGCAAACTGTAGCAAAAAGTGTTAGCAAATGCAAAGTGTAAGACTAGGCAGAGGGGGAGGGAAGTGTATATATAGAGCAGAGGCCCGCTAGCC
This sequence comes from Zaprionus obscuricornis, assembly GCA_037044475.1. NCBI lineage: Eukaryota > Metazoa > Arthropoda > Insecta > Diptera > Drosophilidae > Zaprionus > Zaprionus obscuricornis. The sequence goes on along the minus strand of JBAMBR010003323.1, from coordinate 117,292 downwards.
AAGCGTATGTAAATAAAAAGGCAACATTGTAATTGGGGGAAATATATGCAAATTATTCATCATTGCTGATTAGAAGACGCACAACCGAAAGCGATGACAAGGCTAAGCATGGCTGGGAGTAACAAAGAAGGCAGCAGAGAGATAGACAGACAGAGAGAGAGAGAGAGAGAGAGAGAGAGCGGGTGGAGTAAGAGCAAACGCAAAAGGCAAGTAGATAAATAAGATGAAGAAGGAGCAGCACGAGCAGTTGTAGCACGAGCAGCAGCAGCAGCAGTTGAAGCAGCAGCACGAGCAGCAGCAGCAGCAGACCAAAGCATAGCAGAGAGAAACGCACGCTTGTTAGGCAACAATGCGTTCGTCGACAGGAAGTAGTTAAGGGACCAGAGGAGATGGCACTGATACGGGAATATGCCTGGCAGACAACAGAAGCGGGTTAAAACCGGCAATTTGCATCCGTTGCTTGTCCCTAGCTCTGGTCCTGGACTGCGACTCGAGACACAAAACTGAACTGAAGTAACTGTAACTGTAACACGCTGCAGTAAAACGTCAGAGCGAAAGAGAGAGAGAGAGAGTGTGTGTGTGTGAACAGGAAAGCAAGAATTTTTAAAGGGGGCCAAAATGGCAGATTAGTTTTGATTTTTCCGTTGGTTTTGGTTTTTGGTTTTTTTTTTTTGTGATGCTGCAAAAATTTCCCTATTGAATCTGTGGCCATAAAGCCGCCAAATTGCAGCATTGCTATTTTGCATATTTGAGTAGCCTAGGCGCATAAAAAGTGCCAAGGATCTAAGGATATGTTAATTTGAGCTGCTAACAAACACACACACACACAAAGTGTAGGAAGTGAAAGCAAAGAGCAAACAGAGGTGTCCAAATGATGTAGCCGCAGTCAACAATGGACCCAAGTGATTTGTGAAAAACCGCATAAATTTTCCAAACATAAAAATCCATTCCCATATACATATCCATATCCATATCCATATACATTCCCAATGTCCCTTTCCCTTGTCCCATGTCCATGCGGCTTTCAATCACTGATATATGAGAGATGTTGCCACAACAAAAAAAAAAAAAAAACTTTGCATAACAATGGAAAAAATGGAAAATGTTAAAGTGCCTCTATATAAATATATATAAAAAAAAATTATGAAAAATTCGAAACTAAAAAGAGAAAGAGAAAGAAAGAGAGAGAGATAGAAAGAGAGGGACAATTGTATGTTTTAGCTACTTACCAAGTATCTCAACAGTATGCGTAATTTCACGTGGCTCCATGGTGGCAATTTGGCAAATATAATCGCCAGCATCCTGTGGCACAGCATCACGTATTTGTAAATTGAAGCCACTAACTAGACGTACACGTGGATCGGGTGTTACCTTAACAGAGCCAGCGGTAAGTATAGCAATGCCACGTTTCCAGGCAACAACATATGGTTCTGCAAAATGTAAGAAAGAGACAAAAGATAGTTTAATACAGAGAAAAAATAATAAGAAATGTAAAGTTATCTGTGGCGTGCTGAGGTTTTCATACTCTTGCAGACGTTGATGAAAAGTTTTCATACAAAAACTTAATTTATAAACGATTGTTGCTATGGCAGCTATATGATATAGTTGTCCGATTCAGACTAAATTTATATGAGATATGTAAGTCATCATTAAATTGAAATTCTGTAAGTTTTAGATAGATAACTTAACAAACAAAAAATAATTTTCATACAAAGACTCAATTTTCAGCCGATTTTTTCTATGGCAGCTATATGATATAGTGGACCGATTTGAACCAAATTTATATGAGACGTTTAAGTTGCCACTAAATACAAATCCTGTTAGTTTCAGCCAGATAAGCTAACAAATAAAAACAATTTGCATACAAAAACTTACTTTGGGACGGATCGTTCCTATGACAGCTATATGATATAGTGCTCAGATTTTGACCAAATTTATATGAGACGTGTAAGTCAACACTAAATACAAATCCTGTTAATTTCAGCCGGATAACTCATGAAATATAGAGAAACTGCATGTTTCGGCCGATCGTTCCTATGGCAGCTATATGATATAGTGCTCCAATTCGACCGGTTCCGACTTATATACAGCTTATGGGCCTAGGGAGTATGAGTACCAAGTTTCATTGAAATAGCTTTAAAGCTGATTTAGTAGAGTTTGGGATGAAACAGACGGACAGGCGGACCTGCTCATTTTCAGTCTCCTGTCGACACTGATCATGAATATATATACTTTTTTAGGTCTGCCATGTCATGTCTGCTAAGAAGCGTTACAAACTTCTGTTCAAAATAAATATACTCTCTGCAAGGGTGTATAAAAAGTTGTATAAATGATTGAATGAATATTAAATTATGATAGTAGGATATAAGTATTATAGCCACATATATTAATCTGCTTATATAACATATATGTATGGTATATATATAGCTTGACTATGTAATGCAAACTTAATTGATAAATCACTTAAATTGCCTTTTCAAAAGATCTGTATCTGGCAACGACACAGACATATGCATATATCGATGAGTGCTAGGAAAAGTAAATTGAAAAGTCAGAATTCAAATGACTCAATTACAAGGCATTTCAAAAGATCTAAAAGGCTAGAAATTCAATTTGGCATGGACTCGCGCACAACATCAGACCAGTGAGCGAGAGAGAGAGAGAGGGATGATGGTGTGCAAAAGTGGGCGACAGATACTCAGTAACACCCACTTGATATCCGCTAATGTGCGGCATTTGCAATCATATGCTAGGCACTCGATATGGCAACAGCAAAGCATGCAGAGAGTGTTAGTAGTAGAAGTAGTAGTAGAGGATGAAGAGTAAGAGCTGCGTAAAAGAGGCAATAGAGGGCGCATAGGCAACAACATGTATGCAGACACTTTCAACAAGCAGCAAAGCAGGCAACAGGCTAGAGGCAGTAAGCAGGCAGCAGGCAGGCAGGCAGGCAGCAGTAGCTGTGGCAGGCGAAGCAGGATGCCAGTCAGCCAGACACTCAATGGCGCATTCATCGAACTCATTAATTGTGATTCCTTTTTCAATTTATGTGTGTTGCCTGTATATGTCTGTGTGTTGCTGCTGAATAACGAAGCACGTGCTATACACACACATACACTCATATATATATGTATATGCGCGGCAGTCTACACTTGTACGCACATATTGAAATTGAAATTGAAAATTGAAGTTGCCGGATTTGCTACTAATGATGTATGACTTCCGCGAGCAACGCTCATTAAAAATTAAAACAACATTTACGATATGGCACACAAGCAAAGGGAATAACAGCAATTCGTATTCAACAATGCGCAAATATGAGTGGAACATTTCATTTTTTTTTTTCTCTCTCTCTTCTTTCTCAATTTTTTTGGGTAAGCTTTATATGAAGAGCAGCAAGCTAAAAGCGTTGAAAATGAAGGCACTGTCGCTCATTATCGACACAGCCTATGCTTGACTAAATGTGAAAAAAAAGAGACAGTGAGACAGAGAGAAAGAGAGTGAGAGAGAAAGAGACAGTTATAACTTTCGAATGAAACAAATATAATATGAAACAGTGAAAATGTGAGATAGAGTGTCAATGAGAGCAAGCAACATGGCAGCGCAATTGATTTCAACAGATATACAAAAAATAAATAAATAACATACGAATACTAATACACAGCTTAGAACACACTGAGATAGAGTGAGAGGGAGATAGAGAGAGAGAGAGAGAGAAACATTTATATATACACAGACAAACTGTAGCTTTGTGGTAATAAAATGCTTATGAAGTCATTTACATGCGCATTCAAAAAGCGTATTTATATTTGCAATGAGTTCAACAACATCAACATCAACATCAGCCAAGAGCCAAGTTAGCAAAAACCTTTTGCTATAACCAACAGGCGGCAGGGTTAGTAAGACAGAGAGACAGGGAAAGAAAGAGAGAGAAGGAGAGAGTGAGAGAAGCTGGCAGACAGATGACGCAGCAAGCATAGCATAGCATAGCATAGAGTAGTATGTTATGCAATACTCAGACACATTCACACACACACACACAGAGAGACTTACAATCACATTCGCAATTCACACAAGCAAATAAATAAACTAGCGCCACCTGCTGTCGTTAGCGTGCATTACAAACATAGAACTAAAAGTTTTTTGAATCGTAGTCCGTTCGGTTCGTTCTACGACTTCCTCCTTTCAACTCTTATTTCTGTTTGCCCCGCACCACCCTGCTGCTCAACGCCCTTAAAGTCAGTTTGCCTTTAGAGCGGAAAGCATAATTCGTGGTCGTGGAATGATTGTGGTCTGCAGTGCTAGGAATTGTTTTTAAACAAAGTTTTGACTAGTTTTCCTGGCTTCTTGCTTGCTGGCAACTGCTGTTAACTAGTTAAACGCAGATCAGACAATACGAGCAGCAACAGCAACAGTAGCAGCAGCAGTAGCAGCAGCAGCTGTTGCTCTTTTACAAAAATAGTCTAATAATAGATTAGAATATAGTCTAGACTAAGGCAGACGAAAATAAATTAAAGAAAACTTAAGTATTTGCATATACTAAAATCAAAAGCAAAAGATATGCGAAAATGCGATTGATATTTTTTTTTAAATTTATTTTAATTTACTTTATTTTCACTTATTTTACTTAAATTTATTTTAATATATTATTTTTATTTTAATTTATTGCACTTTAATTTTTTTTTATTTGATTTTAGTTTACTTTTTTTTAATATATATTTTTTTAATTTATTTTATTTTTATTTATTTTACCTTAAACTATTTTAATATATTTACTATATTATTTTTCATCTATTTTATTTTAATATATTTTATTTTATTTAAATTTAGTTTATTTTATTTTTCTATATTTTATTTTCATTTATTTTTTATATGCATTTATTTAATTTTAATATATTTTATTTTAAATTGATTTTATTTTATGTTAATTTTGCATTATTTTTATTTATTATATTTTTATTTATTTTATTTTAATTTAGTTTATTTTAGTTTATTTTATTTTTATATATTTTATTTTCATTTATTTTTTTTTATTTGCATTTATTTTATTTAAATATATTTTATTTTAAATTGATTTTATTTTATGTTAATTTTGCTTTATTTTTATTTATTTTCAATTATTTTTTTAATTTACTTTATTTTAATTTATTTTATTTTTATTTATTTTTAGTTATTTTTTTAATTTACTTTATTTTCATTTATTTTATTTTTATTTATTTTATTTTATTTTCGTTTGTTTTAGTTTATTTTATTTTTATATATTTTATTTTCATTTATTTTTTTTTATTTGCATTTATTTTATTTTAATATATTTTATTTTAAATTGATTTTATTTTATGTTAATTTTGCTTTATTTTTATTTATTTTCAATTATTTTTTAATTTACTTTATTTTCATTTATTTTATTTTTATTTATTTTCAATTATTTTTTTAATATACTTTATTTTCATTTATTTTATTTTAATTTATTTTATTTTAGTTTATTTTATTTTCATATATTTTATTTTAAATTGATTTTATTTTATGTTAATTTTGCTTTATTTTTATTTATTTTCAAATATTTTTTTAATTTTCTTTATTTTCATTTATTTATTTTTATTTTATTTGCATTTATTTTATTTTAATTTATTTTATATATTTTAAATTGTTTTATTTTATTTAATTTGCTTTATTCAATATTTTTTTATTTACTTGATTTTCATTTTATTTTTTCTTTATTTATTATTTTTTTAATTTATTTATTTTATTTTTTATTTTTATTTTTTTATTTTCATTTATTTTTTTTGTTTATTTTATTTTTATTTTTTATTTCATTTATTTTATTTTAATATATTTTATATTTTATTGATTTTATTTTATGTTAATTTTGCTTTATTTTTATTTAATTTCAATTATTTTTTTAATTTACTTTATTTTCATTTATTTTATTTTATTTTATTTTATTTTCGTTTAATTTATATTCATCTATTTTATTTTAATATATTTTATTTTAATTTTATTTACTTACTTTAATTTATTTCATTTTCATTTATTATATTTTAATTTATTTTATTTCAATTTATTTTACTTTAATTTATTTCATTTTAGTTTATTTTATTTGAATATATTTTTAAGCAGAATTCGAAATGAATTTAAGCTTACAATGCAATACAATATTTGAAATACATAAAAAATATAATGCCTTGAGCTGCCATAGATACAAAGATCAATTACATTTTCGTTTCAAATTAAGTTGCAACTTACAACTTGCAACTTGTATGTGATATTCAATTACACAAAATTTTGTTGTTTAATTTTCAAACTGATTAATACAATGAAAATCCCTTAAAGCGAAAATTGGAAATTAAATTTCATCTACTTAATATCAGTAAATCAAATGTAGCTTACAAATCCCATTGCCAATTATGCAGCTTAAGATAATATATATAACATTGTTTCACATATATATATATATATATTAATTAATTTAAATATGAAGAGAAAACATTTTGCGTGCAATGATGACAGAAACTTTTGGAAATAATATAAACTTCAAAAGCTTATATAACAAATATACAAAAAGGTTTGAAGAGATATGCATGAAATTTTGCAATTGATGATAAACATTTTATGAATTTAATAGCATGAAATTATTATATAGAGAAAATAGTTAGTAGCTGAAGTTGCAGTTGCAGTTGAAGTTGGAGTTGGAGTTTGGCTGTAAGCACAATAGATTGAGGCAACAAAAATATCGATGGTGTAAGCAGCAGAAGTTTAAGTCTGTCTGTGTAGCAGAAGATGTACAATGCACGCAATGCACAAATAATGCAGAAGCTAACATAAATTTTATGTTAGTATGTGTGTGTGTGTGTGTATGTGTGTGTAGCATGAAACTAAATAAATTGTTAACTAAAATAACAACAATCTAACGAAAACAAGCAAAACATAGAACGCCTCAATTTCCGGTTTAAGTGTTCTAAACTAAATAGAAGCAGACACACACACACGCGCGTATATGTATATGTGTGTGAATATATATATAAAGATATATATATATATATATATATAGAGAAAGTCAGGATGAGGCAATACGTTAAGGCGGAAATACAGTAAAAGCATTTCGGTTTTTGTATGTCAGGCTGCTCTCACAACACACAGTGCACATAAACACGGCCTGCTTTTGGACAATTGGACTAACAGACAGACAGACGAATAGACAGACAGACGGACTGCTTGCTGCTGCTGTAGCTGTAGCTGTAGCTGGACAAATTGCTGGCTATGCTTGCTGTTGCCTGTTGGCGTTGGCCGCATGTTGAGCCAAGTCCGAACTAAATTTTAGTTTTCTACACTTTGCAGCACTGAGACGAAAACGTACAGACAGACAGACAACTAGACAGACTATAGGAACGACTATAGTACAGAGTAGAGTCAAACACATAGACAGACAAACAGACAGACAGACAGACATACACATACACATATGCAGAAAGCAAGCGTCTATTCAAATATGGGCAACGTTTTGGCTTTGTTGTCGTGCCTGCTGCTGCTACTGCTGCTGCTGTTTGTTTGCACTGGCCACACGGTGCGTATGCGCAATTTGCCGTCAAGGCAAAAGCATGGGCTATGTCTATGGCTATGGCTCTTGCAACCAAGCAAGCAGCCAACCAGCCAACCGACCGACATGTTGTTTGTCTGAGCGCAATTTATTGCATGTCGGAAAGGCCAATATTATAAGATGATGACCCCCGAAGATAAACGATGTTGCGGCTAAGCCGCCGCATGTACACACACACATATATATATAAAGAGAGCCAGAGAGTGAGTCCAAGGACCAAAGGACCCACAATATGGCATTATACTGCAAGTTCTTGAACAACTTTTATATATATATAAATATATGTGTGTGTTTATAGTTCTATATGTATATATGTGTGTGAGTGTGTGTTAAGTGTTGTGCGCGTACGTAAAAAGCAGCGAAATTAGAACTGTAAATGGCATTAATATTGAAACTTTGTTGCCCTGTTTACATTCATTCAACGGCTCATGTCCTGTTGCAGCATTTTTATACAACTTGAACTTTTGCGGCACGATTCCATTTCCGTTTCTCGGTAATAGTTTTCAAGCGTTTTGTGCAGGCAGCCAGGCAGCCAGGCAGCCATTCAGCGCTCTATCAAAGCGTAATGAGCGTTTTCATTGTGCGCCGCAGTGACCGAGGTTTTTTTTTTTTTTCCTCACTTTTTGTATTTTATGTTTGCCTTTTTTGCATTTTATTGCATTGAAGCTTTATAGCTAAGTTTTTCGTTGTTGTTGTTGTTCAAATGGTAAAGAGTAAAAGCAGCAGAAGAAGAAGAAAAACTTTTGCATACATTTAAGTTTTAATGCGTGCTGACAAGTTAAGCACCGTAGCAGCAATGCTTTGAGCTTAAGACTGACCGCAACAGCAAACAGTAAAATTAATTATGTGATTGAACAAATCCATAAAACAAGCCGATAAATAAAGATAACTTTATGCATATGCATATGTCTGTGTCTGTGTATGTGTGTGTGTGTGTGTTATATATTTAATTGCAATTGTTTTATTTGAAATATTAATAAATTTGCACTTATGCTTAATTTGACAATAAAAACTAATCTTGGCATATTTCATTTTTCAAAATTTCTTACACATCACTTTTCTGTGGCTAATGAAATTGAAGATTTCTTACAAACACATGAAAATTTGTCAAAAGAATAAACAAAGACAGAAAGAGAGAGACAGAGAGAAAGACAAGTAAATATCAACAAGCACTTGACAGGCTGCTCAAGCTAAGAGCTGTAGATACTGTGAAAGCACTTTCTATTCATTTGATGAGTCATTCGCCAACGAAAAATATATTCAAAATATTTCTACGTTAAATTGTGTTTTAATAAAACCAAGTATCTACAATGAAGAACGAAGCAACACAACAAGTTGATTATAAGCCTTTGAGTACATTATATATTCAAATAAAAAATTAAACAAGTAGAGAAACAAAAAAATTTGTTAAGCAAATGTAAAATACGACGAACAGACAAAACAGACAACAGGATATATAATGGTTTTGCGTTTTATATTTCGTTTTTTTTTCTTATTCTTGCACGTTAATTGAGTCAAGGAAATGCTCAAAACAATTTGTTGAAGTAATTAAGAAAAGTTCATAAACAATCTTTTTTGTATATGTTGCATAAAAGCTTTTAAATCAAAATATGTTGCATAAATAATTTATATGAAATTCAAGTTATATATATTTTTTTTATATAGAAAATTTAATACATAGCATAGAATTTTACAGGGTATGTATAGTGTGCTTATTTATAGTATGCTGGCTTAACGCAACGTCCTTGCGTGTGTTTGTCTAAGCGGAATTACTTTTCGTTGCATAGCCTCAGGCGCAAGTGCCGACTAGAATACAAACAAAGGCAATGGCATGCGAGCATGAACAAGAGAGTGAGTGAGAGAGAGAGTGAGTAGCAAAGAGAATATGCCAGAGACATGCTATGCTAGCGTTCGTCTCACATTGCTATGCAAAAAAAAAAAAAAAAAATTCAAATAACATGATAAAATGATAATGATGAAATGCTTCAATGTTTATTTAGACAACTTGCCAGTCACAGCTCTCTCTCTCTCTCTCTCTCTCTCTTAGCAGCACTTGAACCTTATGTGTGCGTGTGTGTGTGTATATGCTGCTCTTATTATTATTATTATTCTTTTTTTTTGGTTCTTCTTCATCTTTTACTTATTTCTCTTTACTTGCGAAGACATAAGATTACATTTGGAAAGTGCGAAGCACCGCAATAAGTATTTAAAGGAATTTTCATATAATATGCAAATAAGCACTCACAGACACACACACACATACAGACAGACAGGCATATACACATGCAAGCACGCATATTAAGCGTATAAGCGAAAGGGAAACCTCAACCTTTTCTTTTTTCTTTATTTTTTTCTTCTTTTTTTTGTGCCCATTTTCATGTGATTTTCTTTTCGAATTTTATGGTTTTTCGTCATAAAATGAAATAAGAATGTGCATAAATTTTCGTGCCTTTCGCTCATCATCACTCAGCGCGTGTGAGTGAGAGAAAGAGTGGAAGAGAGAGAGAGATAGTCTCAAAGATATACTAAGAAAACGAACTTCAACGTTTTGTGCTTTTAAAAAATTCTATCAATTACATTTTTTTTTTTCTCATTTACTTTCTTTGTTTAACTTTATGGCCAAGGCATAAAAAAAAAACAACAACAGCTGATGCGCAGCTTGAGCTGCGTTTAAACATATTTATGTAACGAAAAACCATAAACTGCGCCTTATGAACACACAGAGAAAGAGAAAGCAGAAGCGCAAAAGCAAACAACATTTTGCGGCTTGATTTTAATTATTGCATTTTAGGAGACTTATGCAAAGCCAAGCATAAAGAAATCACTCTAATTAAACTGTCGTATGGTAGAGAGTCTTTATTAGCATAAAATGCCATTAACCTGACACAAACAGCGAGACATAAAGTGAAAGCGACAACTGCAGTACAGTTGCCCAAGAGACAAGCATCTATACAATTTTTTTCTCATATTCGCATCTTTGTTTTTTTTTTTTTTTTTGTTGTCCTACGCTTCATTCTTTTCGCTTTTGTTTTTTTTTTTTTTATTGGCATTTACTGCGCTTCTGTTGCTGCTGCTGCTGCTGCTGCTACTGCCACTGCCATTGCCTCTGTTATTATTTTTTTTTTTCATCGTTCATTTTTACTTATGCTTCAGTTTCTTCATTTTTATTATTACCCAAATGCCTTGAGCTATAATTTCGTTGCAAGAATGAACAAAAAAAATGAAAAGAAGGAAGCAAAAAATTCTCTCTATGTATTGCCTCTATGTCTTTGCCAATGTTGAAAGTTGCTTGCTACTGTTGCTGTTGATGTTGCTGTTGATGTTGATGTTGCCATTGTCCTTCTATGAGGCAATGAAGTGCATGAGATATGCCAAAAAAAAAAAAAAAAAAAAATGAAAGAAAAGAAAGAAAATTCTATGTTGCTTTTTTTGTTCTCCATGCTGGTTCTTCTAATAAACGTATGATGATATGACCACAGCAACCACTTACTATACACACACACACACACACACACATGCACTCACATATATGTACATATAAGCACACTCATATGTAAAACTTTCATATACGCCGCTATACACATAAAATGTCCGCCAAGTGTTTGGGCGTCCCGAGTTTTTATATGCCAAGAAAGAGAAAATAAAATATAAAAAAAAAACTACAACAACAAGAAGAACAAGAACAAAGAGAAGAACTTTGGCCAAGATGTCCGAAACTGAAACTGAAATCTTGTGTGTCTTATGCCACACGCTGTGGCACCACTATTATTATTGTTGTTGTTGTTGTTGCTGTTGCTTTACGCTAAATCCTTGTTATGTACAAATAATCTCGCACACACGACCGCATTTAAATTGAAAAACGTACATGCCACATGCCACTACACATTTGAAGGGGGGGCGGGGGGAGGTGGGTCACACACACACACAAACAAACATAAACTTCCCCCATTACAACTGTCCGCCCGTATACTTTGGACTTTTTTTCATATTAAATACTTGAACTACTTTCCCCGCCAGCCGCCTCTGCTGCTCAGCATATTGCGGTATATGTGAATTGTGGCTCAGTTTTCAGATCCTGGATTAATGCATGCTTGCGGTCAGTTGGTAAGGCAACCAACAACAACAATAACAACACTACAGATGGTGTAAGGGTTAATTATACATATGCATATGAGGACAAACATTCTGTCTGTCTGACTATCACTTTGTCTTTCCAACTGACCGCAACATTTGAATGCCAACTGTGCTTTCATACATATATAGCTTATATCTATATCTATATATATCTATATATATATATATATACTCACCCGTATTGGCCACTTCGCAAGGCAACACTATAATATCACCAGCTATGAATTTGAATGTTTCCGAACGTGATATGAACATTGGTTCATGCTTTGCCATCATGCCCTGAGCAGATGCTGCAAAAAATAATAAAAATTTTGTAAGAAAATTGCATAGTTATTAAATATATATGTAAAAAAAAAAGAAAAGAACAAATTTCTTATTTTGGTTTAAAATATCAAGTAAATTACTAAAAAAATATTATGACCCTTAAACGAAACTGCTGCCGAGCAGCTTTTCATATGTCCAGCTGCCACAAACATAGACATACCGACGCACATGTCTGACAATTTATGTTTTACTTTATGGCCATCAACATAAAATATCATCATCATCATCATCATCAGCATCAGCATCAGCATGAACATGAAAATGTATGTGTGTGTCTCAGTGTGCGTGTGTGTGTGTGTGTGACTAATTGGTTTAGAGCATTTGAGAAAATTTGTCAAATGTTATAAAGTTCATAAAGTGCATTTTATTATGCCCAGCTAATGAATCTTGTCAAATTTTGCTTCTTTTTTTTTTTTGGACAAGTAAATATAGGACAAGCATAACGTTGATACATATATGTATATGTATGTGTTATGCTTAACCCTTAAATGCTTTAGATAAGAGGTAAAAGGCAAGCAGGAAAAACAGACAAGAGACTTGTAAGCAATGAAAGGGTTTTACATTCTTTGAACGTAGTAGAGCTCAGTAATAATTTAGTGCATTTTGCTGTTGATTTGCCAATCAATTTTAAATGTCAATATGCATTATATATATATATATATATATGCGTATGCGTGCATGTCTATACATGTATATAAAATGTCTTAGCTCGCACCATAAACTGTTGACCAGAGAGAGAAGTGTTAAAATGCACTTAAATATTAATACATTTTGATCGATGCTCTACTGAGCTTTGCTCATAATTCAATTGCTCGACCAAATGCTTTAAGCATACAAATATAAAATAAATATATATATATTATATTTAGTATATATATTATATTTAGTATATTAAGTATACGTCTGCTGTATTATATATTTACTTTTTGTGTTGCTGTTTTAGTTAATGGCTCCCCAAGTGGCAATAGGAAATGTTCTTTGCTTATTTTGATTTTGTAATTAGAGCATAATTATTACACACAAACACACACAGAGACACCATGACAACAACAACAACAATAGCAACAACATTTCTTAGCAATTATATGCCACTTGTATCATTTGTAACTTTCTGTTATTTTTTTTTTATTTTGTAGGCCACCAAATACAAAACGGAAACGAACATATCCGGTAACAGGCTGACCAAAAGTTGAACTCCTCCTCCCAATACTGTTACATTTTGTGCTGCTCAAAGTAATCGATTATTTTTTTTTTTTTCGTATGACACTGCACAAACGTAGCTCGAAACACTTCCGCACGCAAACAATAGCAACAGCAGCAAGCAAGCAAAAAAAAACAGAAAAATAAAATGCCAGCAGCGAGCTGCTTGAATAGCAGCAAAAACAACAACAGCAACAAGAACAGAAAAGTGCGTATAAATAAAATGCCAAGCGTTGGCCAACAGCAACAGCAGTAGCAGCAACAACAACAACAATGCTGAACTGTGATAGCAAACAATTTAATACGTTTAAGCGAATGTGTCAACAGGCCAAGCTTTGGCTTGAGCCTCAGGCAGCGGGCCAGCGCAACAGCAACGGCAGCAGCCACAAACAGAGACAAGACACAGATGAGAGATGAGAAACGACAGCAATGGCAAAGCGACGAATGGCCAAGCACTTTTGACACTATGACAAGAGACTTGGACTTCAGTGAGTGAGTGAGATAGATAGCAAGAGAGTGAGAGAGAGTAAATGTGAAGCTGCAATGGTAAGAGTCGTTGGCTGTGCGCTGGAATTGATTCGATTACGCTGCGGGCACAATAATGAAGTGTCAAATGTTGTATTTATCTGCTGCGAAAACATTCGTGTACAGTGAATAGTGAGCGCAAAGAAAAGAAAGAAAAGAAAAACGACAAGAAGTAGTAGAAAAAACAACAACAACAACAAAGAAAAAAGTACGAGTAGGTAAGCAAAATGTTGCTAAGGCTCACTTGAGGCCCATGACATGACTTGGCTCGACCCTCAATGCCATGTTTCCGGCATTTTATTTGATTTCACAAGCAGCAACAGCAACAGCAGTAGGAGTAGCAAAACAGCAACAGCAGCAGCAGCTCCTCTTTCTCCTTTACCTTTTTTTTTTTTGGTTTGTATTTCTAGTCACTTCAACTGCGCCTTTGACTTCTGCTTGTCCATGCCACTTGCCTATTTGTGTTTTGTTTTCGTACGCCTGTTACCCCAACTCCACTTCCCAATCCCTCTTCCCACTCCTCGCTGCCTTAGCCGGCAGTAAATATAATTTCTTTTGTATCTTTGCCACTGTCTCAGTGCGGCCGACTGTCAGTTGTTGTCCTTGCTCGTTGCTTGTGACAATATTTTCGCAAGGATAAAGGCGTTGGCAGCACGTGCCTGTGCCGGTTGTCCCAATGCTTTGCTGCGGATTTCGATTGCGATTCTGCCTGTTCTCTCTCTCTCTCTCTCTCTGTGTATGTGCATGTGTATGTGTGTGTATGCTCTGCGACGCTGCTGCCTGTCAATCGAATCCTTGATGCGGATAATAACGAAATAATGTCAGCTAAAGAAACTTATTTCTTATGGCGTTTTCGCCTTTTTTTTTTATTTTCTTTCCCAACATTGCCATTGCCACTGTCACTGCCGTTGGCTTTTACTTTGCTTTTGCTTTTGATGTTGGCCTTAGAAGGGTTTCCGGACCGTGCGCATCCCTCATCATCATCATCATCATCATCATGATCATTATGCCTGTTGGCTCCTTTACTGCGATGCGACACTCGACTGCTAATAACCCAAATGACTTTCCGTCACTTGGGCGAAAAGATGAGAAAGCATTCAGAAGACAGAAGACAGACAACAGCATAGACAGACGACAACGTGTTTCTGCTACAACAGAGACTCACTAATTGGACATCCGCCGTGCACATGTGTGTCTAACAGCCAGAAAAGAAGACATTTTCTTCATGTCCCAAAAAAAATTACATACATATGCAGACATATACATAAATATATGTGCATATGTATATTTTCAGTTTTTTTTAGCACTAAGCAATATTTAGCTTTATCTTTTGTTACTTTTTAGCTAAAAATAAAACAATTTTAGTGCAACAACTGTTTAAATTTGTCAAATTGCAAACAAAACAAACGTTGTGTCAAACCCGCGTTGCCAACTATTTAGCTAAGCGTTGCTAACTATTTAGCTGGCAACAGCTGTGAGCTGCGATCAGGCTGCCTAATCCCCAAATCAAGTGGCAACTCTGACAAAAGCAATAACATTGCAAAAATATATCGATAGCTGATAACTTTTGCATTTTTTTCAGTTTTGCTGTTTAACAAAAATTTTGCATAAATTAAAATGCGTAATTTAATTTTAAATTTATTTTTTTTTTGTGAATTGTATTTTCGACTTTGAGTTTCTTTTGTGCTGTCTAAAAGTATATTTGTGTTTGTGTGTGTTAGACGACTATTCAAATTTAATTTTCAACTTGAACGCTTGGCCATGACTCAAGCTTGGACTCTGCTGACTGGACCTGGACCTGGACCTGCTCTCAAGCTCATACATACGTATATAATATATATATATATTTTTTTTGCGGTTTGATATTCAAAGTTTTTCCATTAAAGTTATTCGCAGTGAATAAGAAAAGTTTGGACACACACACACACACACACACACACACAGACAAACAAATAAAATACATACACATTTGCAAATATTCAATTTGAGTAGGAAATTATCAAACAAGTTTTTATACAGCTTTTCTGTTTTTTTTTTTTTTTGGTATTTTTTTTTTATATTCTCTATTATTCGTATTATTTTCTGGTTTTTATTTTATTTTTTTTGTTGATAGTGTAGTTGCACCTCAGCTCAATTCAGCTCAGCTGAGCAGCAGCGGCAGCGTTTCGACTTGTGCTTTGTGCGGTGACCTTCGTTGAAATTGAAATACAGCGCGTTGACTGCACAGAGGACGACGACGCTGACGCCGACGCCCACCGCAGCTGCTAGTGGAAAGTGGGCAAAAATTGAAACATTTTTAAGCACGCAAAGTACATAAAATATGGAAAATGCTTGCAACTTGCAACTTGCAATTGTAACAGCTGCATGCACAATTCGGCATGCTACGCTACTGCTGCTGCTGCACCTGCTGTGCGCCTTGTATAAACCAAAAAAAAGCAACAGTAGCAGCGGCAGATGCAAGGCTACTACTATCAACAGCTTTCAGGAGAAATGCAACAGCAAAAAACAACAACAACAACAACAGCAACAACTCGTCGCAGCTGGTTGAAAATTTGCCTTTCGGCACAGTGGGGAATGAATTTTGCTTACACAGTGTGAAGCAAAAGTAATGGTACAGGCACAGGCATTGCATCGTACGCTGCAAGGCAGCAGAAAAATTTCATTAAATGCCGCAGCAAGTAAAGAAATAAAAAAAAACTCAAGTAGTGCAAAAAAAAGAAGCGAAACTAACGGAAAGCATGGCAAACTTTAATCCACGCACATTTGCCAAAAGACATTCCCGACAGACGCCCTGTTCCCGGACCTAGGTGTGCAAAAAAAAAAAATCGAGGAAACTATAAAAAAATGTTTGCAAGGCGAAGCGCAAGTTTATCTCCTGCCACATGGAACAAAAAAAAAAAACCAACACGTAATTTCTTTTGAGTGGTCACTTATCTCGCTCTCTTTCTCTCTCTCTCTCTCTCTGTCATGCTGCATCTCGCTCTGACAGCAGGTACTCGTACTTAACTTGTGCAATGGGCAATTTTTTTTGGGCCCCTATCCGCAAGATGTCTGCATAAATCTCCCATAATTCGGAGCAGTCGAAATTCAGTGAGAAAGAAAACTGCATCAACTATTTAAAGTTGAAAGAGAAGAAGAGGCGGCGGCAAATGTGGCGTACTGAACGACAGGAAAATGAGCCACCAAATGCAACGGAATCAAGGATTACCTACACACACACACACACACACACGTACTTGCAACACACACACACACATGCAAGCGCATGCTTTCAAACTGCTTTTCCGGCATGCCATTGGCAAAGCGAAATTGAGTGAAAGCCAAAAGTTTGTTGTTGCAAGTTTACGTGTGGCAAGCGACGTACGACGACGTTGGTTAGTGGCAACAATGGTGGTGGCCAGTAGTGAAACACAGTGGCCTCACCTCTCCCCCCTCGAAAAAAAACCGACCAAATAACAGCAACCGACAATGCCACGCCCACGCCCATTTCCGCCACATGCTAAAACAATCTTAAAAGTTAGCGGGAAAACAATGTGATTGCAAGTGAAATATTCATGAGGTGTACTTCGAGCAAGTTGCAAGTTGCAACTCTTGACTGCCTGCCTGCCTCTCTCTCACTGCCTCACTGCTGCCTGCTGAACCATAGACAACGATATTGCAACATGAGAGCAAGCAAAAGCTAAAGATTTCAGGTGTTTTCTCTATGCTTTATCCTTTATCCTCTTACCACAGTGCCGCGCCCGCTGCTCTCCCCCCTCTCTCTCTCTCTCTTTCTATCTTTTTGTGGTCTGATCTGTGCATCGCTAATTCCGTTGCAGCAGCAACAGCAACAACAAAAGGCGAAATGCTAAATTGATAGTAAACTGACTTTGCTCCATTGCTTTACACATACACTTGCAACATGCAACATGCACAATTTTGCTCACATGTGGGCCATAAAATCTGAAGTTATGTATGTTGAAAATTTGTTGGCCAGCAGCTGTCGGAAATTTGTTTGCGCGGCCATGGCAAAAGGGCAGCTAGTGAAAGGCGAAAGAGAGAGAGAGAGAGAGTGTGGGGCAGAAAGAGATAGAGGTGTGGGGGTGGCAGCAACTGCGGTTTAACGGCGTGTTACAGCGCTTGTTTTCTCTCGATAAAATCAATAAAAGTTTTTTTTTTATTGAGATTTTTTTTTAATAAATTGCATTTACTTTGTGTTTTTTGGCAGAAGCATGAGCAGCCTTAAACATATTACGCATACGCACTGTTGAACGAAACTCATGTCTCTTTGTCTGGCATTCAGTTATTTCTATTTATACAAAATACAAAATGGGCAGACAGTGAGACAGAGAGAGAGAGTGTGAGTGAGATAGAAAGCAAAGCAAATGCAATGTGTCACCTTTATGGCGACAGGAAAATGAAATCACGTTGTCCCTCACGTGACAAATGTAATGATAGATGTGACTCCCAGTCACTGTCTCCCACTCTCTCTCTCTCTGTCTGTCTGTGTTTGTGTGTGTAAGTGTGCGTGTCCGCATGGCAACAAGCACGTTCCATGTGCCGTTAGACGAAACGTAGTGACGACAACACGTAGCTAGATGCGCATTAAATTGTGAAAAATGGAATTTCGTCCAAATCAAAAGCGTATTACACTGTAGCCCAAAATAAGTGAGATGCCACTGCCACACAGTCTCTCTCTCTTTGACACTGCCACTGCCTCTCAGTCTCAGTCTCTGTCTGTTTTGTGTTTGTGTTTTTTTTGCAGTGTGCTTAGCAAACGTGCAAAACAAATCAATGTCAATAGCCGAACGACCTCTGCATATGCTACGAGAGCTTTAACAATGAACAAAGTAAGTGAGCAGACAGCGAGAGAGAGTGAGAGAGAGAGAGAGAGAAAGGCAATGTGTAAGTGCGACTGTTGTCAAGTGATTGACTTGGGCAGCACTAAGCATCAGAAACACAGTGTTTCTCTCCCCCCCCGTGCCCCACTTTATGCTCCACAGTTAACACAAAGTTGCTGCTCAAACCCAATGCGAGAATTCAAAACTCAAACCCAAACCCTACACACACACACACATATGAATATATCAAAGCATATTTATTGACTTGTCGACGCCTTTTGCTTTTGCTTTGGCTCTTTGACCTGGCTCATAAGCTGTCACAGTGTGGCCAGTGTGTGTGTGTGTGTGTGAGAGAAAGAGTGCAAACAGTGTAAAGAAGCGGAAGCCTAGCTTGGCTACGGCATTTGACTGCCTGCTCGTGCATTAGTCAAAGGTTATGCTGGCTTGACTTTAGGCGCGATATGGACGCGAAACGCGCGAGAACTGATGCTGCTGCATGGGCATAAGCGACGACGGGCTGTGGTAGGCAACGGTAGGCAAACTCAAACACGCCTTCAACATTTTTCACACTCAATTGCCTGGCAACCTTTTCACAGGATCACGCGTCACGGCGCAACAACGAGGCAAAAGCAGCAACCATCCGGCCATATAGTCAGCTTTGCTTTTGCTACTTAACGGTATGTGTTGCATACAACACAAGGCAAGGCAAGGCAAAACAGCAGCACTTGAACAGCACCCACACACACACACACACACATACATATATAAGTATGTGTTTTTGTGTATATGTCAAGGACATTGGGGAAAAAAAAAAAAAATGCTTGAAGTGCTTTTAGGCAACGATTTTAGTTTCCTTTTTTTTCTCGTTGTTGTTGTTGTTGTTGTTGCGCCTTTTCGCGAGCCTTTTGTGCAGTGTTCGCTCTACTCTTCCTTCTCTTCCTCTCTCTCTCGTTCCCTTTCTCTTATTGTTTGTGTGTATAAATTGTATTTCTTTCTCAGGCTTTTGCCAGTTTTGATTGTTGTTGGCGCTTTTGGTGACATTTTTATTCACTCAATACACATGTCTCTCTCTGTGTGTGTGTGTGTTTGTGTGTGTGTAAGCCTGCATATCAGATTAGCGCATATATCATACATAATGGTTACCAAATGACGGCAATGATTTCAATTTCGCGATAAAAGCAAAACAAACACACACAAAAAAAAAGAAAAAGACAAAAAAAAAATATAAAAAGGAAACAAAGTGAAAGTTGGCCTTGATAAGGCTTAAAGTCTATATAGTGAATATACTTGTTATACTCACTGTATTACAACAATATCATTTTTTTTTTGTCAGCTCTCTAACTCTGTCTACAAAATTTACTCAAACATTCGCTATCTCTTTCACACTAACACATTTAATATCTGCTGGGCAATTGACTCATAAAATGTATGAGCAATTTTTTTTGTTTTTTTTTTTGGCTTTTGTTTTGTATTTTTTTTTTTTTTTTGTTATGTTATGTCTTGCATTATTAAGAGTTCATATTTGTGTGTATGTTACGTGCGTTTGTACAATGTTGCGTATGAGTAATATGCGCACGTTTTACATTTGTTTCGCCGCTTACAATGATTCATGCAAGTCAGCAGCTAAAACTAACAGCAACACCAGCAGCAGCAGCAGCAGCAGCAGCAAATAAAAAAAATAGAAAAAGATGAAATAAACAAAACGTTAAGTTCTTTTCCCTCTCCCTCCCTCTCTCTCTCTCTCTCAGTCACTTTCAGCATGTCTCACTGTCTCTCATTCTCTGTCTGCCTGTGTGTGTCCAGTGATTGACGATAATTGAGTGTCGCCAGCAAGAGACATCAATCATGTTGTCAAAATGGACAGCAGCATGTAAATTGCATGCGATAAAAAAAAAAAAGCAGAAAAAGTGAAATTGAATTCGTCTAACAAAATGATAGAAAATCTCTCACTGATAATTTATGCAGTCGCAATCGTCACAGGACCCCGAAAAAAAAAATATAAATAAAAAATAAAAGTAAAGAGAAAATATTCGGCAGAGAATTTCAGCAAATTCATTGCGATGAATACTAGTACGAATATGCTTTGAATACGCTTTGATTCATTCATTTATTCAAGGACATTTTCACATTCTTTCCTCACTCTCACTCTCTCTCTCTCTCTCTCTTCTGTCTCTTTCTGTCCCAGTTGGTCTGCAATGTGTACATATTAAATATTTGTGCGTATCAAATGACATTTTTTTTTTTTCTTTTTTTTTGAGGCAGCGTCAAATGTAATTTGCCACAATTTGCGCCCCAAGTGAGAGCAGCAACAACAACAAAAAAAATGCGAAAAGAGAATTGCAGGAAATTGGGTTAAAAATAAAGCTTCAAACTAATTTGCCAAGCCAAGAAAATTTTTGCAAACTTTATTATAGTCTAAAGCTGTTTCATTCTCTCACGCTCACTGTCCTTTTCTCTCTCTCTCTCTCTCTCTCTCTCACTCGCTCTGACGTTTTTTTTTACTGTGTCGCAGTGCAAGCTTGGGGAATTGCAAAAATAAATGTTATAAAAAGAAGAAAAAGAAGCAAAAAAAAAAAAATCTAGAAAATAGTTGAAAGCCGCTGCATAAATGCCGGACTAGTGGCATACACACACACACTCTCACACACACACACATACATATTTTGTTGGCTTAGTTCACGACTCGAGTGCTGGAAAATGCGTGCATGCAAAATTTTCATACATTTTTCTAGGTAGCAAACGTAGCAAAGAGTAAAAAATAAAAAAAGGAAAGCAAAAAAAAAAATCAGTTTGCAGTTTTTTGCATACAAGGAAAAAAAATGAAAGCAGCAGCAGTAGCAAGGCCAAGAAATATATATATATATATATATATATATGTAGAGAGGGCGTGGCTTAAGGGGCAATCATTCGCTGACACAGTTTTCTCGACAAAAAAAAATGCGGGATGTCTGCCTGCAGTGCTCAAAATATGTTTTGCTTGCCGACGGCATTGAAGGCAATGCCTCACAAATGACAGCAATACTTACACACACACACACACAGAGAGCTATACATATGTATTAGTATAGTGTAACAAAGCTTAGAGCTAGCAATGCCCACCAGCAGCAGCAGCAGCAGCAGCGGAGACAACGGCTGACAGCAACAGCAGTGCGTTTTGTGGCATGTTAATTAGGGAGCTACAGTTAGTACAGTTGAATACCTTTATGCTTGCACCATATGTTGCAGCATGTCTCTTTCCACAAGCTGCAACATGCCACCATATCATATACATATGCCTCTCACTCACTAACGCCTCACATTTTGCACTGCACTGCAAGGCATATTTCATGACATTTGTTTTACTGTCTCTTGTCAGGGACACAAAGAGTGTGTGAAAGAGAGACAGAGAGATACATGTGTGTGTGTGCTCAAATTATTGTAATTTTGGAGTTGAGTGCATAAAGTGTGAAAAAAACGCAACGCTAAAACATAGCACAAAGAGAAAATAAATCCGATTACAGCAACGAAATTGCGCACAAAATTGTGCTACATGTTTATGTTATATGCCCCAACTATTTTTTGAATATATGTATAACTATAAAATATATATTATATATATATTTTTGTCTCTCTATCTGTATCTGTTTCTATTTATTTCTATTGCTACTTGTTCTACTCATAAACAATAAACCACAAATTAATTTGCATTTAATACTTTTTGTGACTGTGACAAAAGTTGTCAAGTTTTCCCCATTGATTTTTAGCTTTGTTGCTTTGAAGTCTTCAAAAACAAAAGTAGTTTTGAAAGACCTTTTGAACATGCCACAATCGTATAGAGACAAAAACAAAAAAAAAACTCAAGTAATTAAATGCTTAAGAGGTAAGCTTAAGTGCTCTCAAAGACACATACACTGTGCAAAAAATAATTGAGTGCAAAATTTGTATAAAATTTTATAACGAAATTTGAAATTAGAAAAATAAATAAAAATTTGTAAACAGTGCAAAAAATAATTGAGTACAAAATTTGTATAAAATTTATTTAAAAATTAAAAAAAAAAAACTAATTTGATGAAAAAATATGGAAAAACATAAAAATTAATATAAATTCGACACAGTGCAAAAAATAATTGAGTACAAAATTTGAATAAAATTTTATAAAGAAATTAGAAAAATAAATAAAAAATAATGAAAATTGTAAACAGTGCCAAAAATAATTGAGCATAAAATTTGTAAAAAATTGATAAAAAAATATCAATATTTAAAAAAATATATAAAAATTAGTAAAAATTTTAAGCAGTGCACAAAATAATTAAGCAAGATATTTGCATAAAATTTATTAAAAATTATAAAAATATTTCAACATTTAAAAAAAATTAATTTAATTAAATTAAATTTAAATTGTACACAGTGCAAAAAATAATTAATTAGAAAAATTGTATAAAATTTTATTAAGAATTTTCTAATTTTCAAAAAAATTAAATTAAAAATAAATAATAATTAGCAAAAATTATGCAGAGTGCCAAAAAAAGTTAAGCACAAAATTTGTATAAAATTTTATAAAGAAATTTTAAATAAAGAAAAATAAATGAAATTAAAACAAAATAAATAAAAATTGTAAACAGTGCAAAAAATAATTAATTAAAATAACAATTTGTATAAATTTATTTAAAAAAAATCAATAAAATTAAAAAATAAGAAAATACATAAAAAATTCGACAAAGTGAAAAATTAAAATTAAGTACTAATTTTATTAAGAATTTTCTAATTTAAAAAAAAAAAATAATTAGCAAAAATGTGTAAAAAATTTAATAAAAACAAAATAAATACATAATTTTTAGTAAAAATTGAATATAGTGAAAAATAATTTATTAAGCAATTCAAAAAAAAATTTCAATAATAAAAAATTAAATAATTTGCATTTCTAGTTATAAATATGCAAAGAAAATTTATATAAAAAGTACTTAAAATAAAATAAAATTTGTATAAAATTTAATAAAAAAAAATAATGAAATAAATAATATTTCGTATAAAATGTTAACAGTGGAAAATAATATATTAAATAAATTAAAAAAAAAAATGTATAAAAAAATTACAAAAAAAAATAAATAAATAAATAAAATTAAAAAATATTGAAATAAATAATAATTTGTAACAATTTTCAATGATAAATATGTATATAAAAATTACTTAAAATTGTATAGAAATTTTATGGACAGTGTAGATCGCTGACATTGAGCTGAAATTAACCTTGTAAAGCGACACGGCAAAGACATGAAAACGCATAAAATTTGTTAGACTAAAGAGTTAACATAGACAAAGAGCGAGACAGAGACAGAGAGAGAGAGAGAGAGAGAGAGGGAGCAGCACACTAAGCTTTATACATAGGTAAAAAAAAGAAGCAGAGGCAGAAGAAAAAAAAAATAGCAAGGTGTTAAAGTGAGACAAAGCTAGAGAATTAGTTAAAACAAGAACAAGTGCGAAAGGGAAAGAGAAATAAAATGGAAAAGTGGGAGGCAACTACATAACACATGTGCTGTACTATAGTATCTATATCTGTGGGTGCGCTGCTATGCGATGTGATGTGATACGCAGAGATGAGATGAGATGAGATGCAAAGTGCGATAAGCAAACAAACAGGCTTGGTGTTAAATTTTAAGTGTTACAAGGACAACAACAGCAAAACACAACGAAAACATACACAAACATGCAAAACGCCCGCAAACACACACATGAGCATACACTGACATGAAATGGGAATGTCTGCGGCTCAGCTGACTACAACTGACAGAGCAGAGCAGAGTGAGCATTGAGTCAGAGATAGAGACACAGCAGACAGCAGACAGAGTTGAAAGCCACAAAACCCTGCGGCTGTCGCTTGCTTCAGCAGCTCACACAGATACTACCTAGCTCTCTCTCTCTCTGTGTCACTATTTGTCTGTCTATGTGTGTGTGTGTGTGTGTGTGTGCATTGTAATTGTTTACTATTAAGTTAACGGCAACCGCAGCAGCGGCAACAATCGTCGACGCTTAGGCATAGGCCACAGTTGCCAGCAGCCAAGCAAGCCAAGGCGCAGCCTGCCTAATGTTACTTGATGAGCTGCTTCGCTTTAAATGTTTGGCATTGACATAGAGACAGACAGCCTATGATACTAATACATACATAGAGAGTGAAAGAGAGAGAGAGAGAGATACAGATATTACACATGCTCATTATAGAGG